>CAIGRO010196464.1:0-13426 GCA_903798355.1 Fraxinus baroniana
TAGTATTTAAAGACAATAGTTTATATGTTTAGTTATTGAAATAGAAAAGTATACATAAAAGAAGAAACTGACGCAAGTCATAAGAAAAGGCAAAAATAATATCTTTAAGAATGTGATTATGAATACGTTTCTTCATCGTGTATACCTTGCAATTGAACAAAACGTTGAGATTTTCTCTGGGCGCCAGTACGTTGATATCCAATTCAGTACGGTCAATGCACACTTCTCTTCTCCTTTTATTTTTCTTAGACACTGAAGCCGTTTTTCAGCTAAATTCTAAATATATGTTCTCTGTATACATTAGATAAGAATAAACACAAATGAATTTAATATCATAGGAAAAGTTCAAAGAAATGTCCAAGAAATTATGAAATACATTTTTTTCTTTCAAATGTTTTATCACCTTTTTTTCGGCTCAAAATTACATTTTAATAATTGTTATCAGATGAGATTAGTTAGATGACTAATGGAACTTCAAGACTTCATCCATTTGGCCGGACTTTAATGTTTACTCCATGCTTAATACGGATTTATGTTCCAAACTTTTTAATTCCAGAAACACCACAATATATGAAGTATAAATGATAAATACAATATATCTTCACTCCCATAATTAATACATCTGAAATCTAATTTCAATCCACCAAACAAGCCTCATAATCATCCCCAATGGTTGCCTAATAATTCCCAAAATCCCGTTTCTTCAACATACTTTACTTTCCCTTTCATAAAACTCTCCAATCACAACTCCAACTATGTGTAAAAGGTCAACCAGAAAATTGAGTAAAACACGCACCCTGTGAGCTCACCCATCAAAATTGAAGGAAAACTTGAACCCATTAAAACACAGAAAACAGAATAAGAAGAAGAATGGGCTAGCCTACATACCTTGGCTTGGAAAAATGGGAAGTGAAAGCTCGTACATGCGCAAGAAGAATTTGTTGACAAACCTCGGTTAAAGTTGAGTCATTAGTTTGGGTTTAATAGCTCTCAATTCTTGTGGGTTTCTATTTTGGGAAGCCGATTTTAGATTGTTGTAGCGATCTCGACAATGAGGGCGGAGAAACTGATGACTCTTTGGGGAAATAGTGAATGTAAAGCGGAGCTTCAAAGTGGCAATACAGTAAGTGGAAAGAGAATAAGTGGAAAGAGAAGCCTCTCTAGAAAGGAAGACCGGCTAATTCTGAAGAGCTGGCTCAAGCGAGAAGATAGAGGCTTAGACAAGCGAGAGTTAATCAAGCATCTAGTCAGTGCATCATCACTGGCCACCTCACATCATGGCTTATATGTGGAATTTATTCATGTACAATTATTCACTTATTCTCCACTTAACCCACCTGTGGAATTTTTGATTTCAATGTCAACCGAAGGGTTGGGGATCCTCATAGAGCAATTCAAGTATAGAGTCCCCAATAAAGAAATTGAAAATTTTAGTATGCGAGGTTAATTAAATTTTCAAAAGCAATAACCCTTTATGCAAAATTCACAATTAAATAGCAAATTACGTAACATCGCTTCTTCGATTTTCCCAATCTAAATGAAAAATTGAAAAATTTTAGAATACACGAAGACACACCCACATTCTCTCTCCCACATAATTTTTCGCCATTAACAGTCAAGATTTTACCTCGCCTTTGTGCTCCACACGCTTTGTCTGATAAAACCCAGAACGAATGATCTGTGAACCAGAGATATGAAGTAAAAAAGATTAATTGTAAAAAATCGAAGCATAAAGAATGCGGCCAAAAACTGATCAATCAATGCCCACAACTCCACCAAATTAGCATGTTTATTTAGCTCCAGGATTAATTTCATTTTTTGTCCTTCAGCTAAAGTATTTCCTGTACAAATTTTATTCTCTTCTTACCTATAGGTAGGTGACGAGCATATAGTTTCTTACATATAGTAATCCTTTTTAATTGTATATATCAGAATATGAATACATCACAATAGGGTTGATATCGTCTTCTTCTTTTCTCCAAATTAGTATCCAATAACCAGATGATTTCAAATATTATTTAAGGAACTCAATAATTCCTCCAGTGAATCTGAAATTTCACAAATCCAATCAAGAAACATCTACATATACATAAATAGATACAAGTATATATGCACTCATTTGTGAATGAATATGCATACACTAATACACACGTATCGAAGTGGGATTAATGGGCTCCTACCTTTTTGTGCCATTTTTTTTTCTTGAAGATTGGTTTATGAGAAGAAAAGAGGATTGTATTATAACTTTAGACACCCGAGGATTTCTGTACTCACGGACGCGCAAAACACAAAAGAAGAAAAGCCAAGTATTTATAGGGGGATTTGTGGACTTCAAATCTACTGATAAGACAATCACCCTGTGAGCTCACCTATCAAAATTGAAGAAAAACTTAAACCCATTAAAACACAGAAAACAGAAGAAGAAGAAGAAGAATGGGCTAGCCTACATACCTTGGCTTGGAAAAATGGGAAGTGAAAGCTCGTACATGCGCAAGAAGAATTTGTTGACAAACCTCGGTTAAATTTGAGTCATTAGTTTGGGTTTAATAGCTCTCAATTCTTGTGGGTTTCTATTTTGGGAAGCCGATTTTAGATTGTTGTAGCGATCTCGACAATGGGGGCGGAGAAACTGATGACTCTTTGAGGAAATAGTGAAGGTAGAGCTTCAAAGTGGCGATACAGTAAGTGGAAAGAGAAGCCTCTAGAAAGGAAGACCGGCTAATTCTGAAGAGCCGGCTCAAGCGAGAAGATAGAGGCTTAGACAAGCGAGGAGTTGGAGCCTTTTGGCTTGTGAACAGTAGATTAGAAATTCCCTCTTTTACATATAGTTAGATAGATTAGATTAGATTAGAAATCACTTGATAACTTACATCCATCATAGATGTTTGTGATTTTCTCCACAATAACTTCCCTTCAATAAATAGGAAGTTATTATGACAATTATTCACTCACTACTTAATTAACTTATCTTTAAATTAATATGTGATCTTACCTTTAAAATTGAATATGTTACCATACACGTTACATCTACTTTATAATTAAGTTAATTTCAATATTTTGCTCTACACATTTATATTGAGATTTTCGTCCCATGGTCAAGATACGTTCAACCGTAGTTGAGAAACAAACTTCAGAACTTTTACCCTTTTTGTTTTGAAAAACTCTTGTTGTACATCATCATTTACATATTTTCTTTTACAGATAGATGATGTGTCAAAAAGAAATCGAATGAGTTTTTTGTTTATGTGATGATGAGATCCTAACCTTATTAATTCTCGTCACATCATTTGTTGATAAACAAATCTGTTAAGTTTTTAATTTTGTAATTGACAGTTCTGTAAACAAATAGGACTCAATTGTAATTTGCATAAAAAAATCAAGAAGTAATGTGAAAATAGTTAAAGTTAAGGTTTTTAGGTATAGGGTTCGAGAATGGCAAAAGAAGGAAAGTACGACGCGAATTTTTGCTAGACTGTCGTCAAAGATTGGCTTGAGCGTCAAAAGTAGAAACCCTATCGCTCAACTATCACCTCTTCTTCGTTCAAACGACAGTCTGTCGCTCAACTGTCGCTGAGCTTCCGCTTGAACGACATGGTTAGTCGGGAAATTTTTATTTCGTGATTTAAAGGTTTTTTTCTTGGCCCATTCGTTTCCTAACTTACTTATATATAGCAAAACACCTCAAACGTATTTTCACAAGGTTGAACATTGAGAGAGTTTCATCTATGAGAGAATTCATCTATTTTCTCTTTCAACATTTGTCCATTGATATTGTTTTGGTGAGACAAACATCATGTCCATAATTAAAATACCAAACTGTTCTTTCCTCTATATCGTCAGAGTTCTGAAAGTCGAGGAAAGTTGACTGAAGTTCCAGTCTGTGAAGAATAAGGCGTTCTTCGTGATCCACAAGAGATAAATAATTTCGCAAAACTAGGAGTGCTGCAGGGTAGCAAATTCCACGGAGGGATTTGGCGAATTACAGCTAAGGATTGGTGCAATGGAGCACGGGATCCGCAAAGAGCTGTAGGAATTACAGTCAAAAAATCAGATAGTACGTGTCGTCTAGTCTTATAGATTGTAAATCATTTGAATCGTTTATAGTAGATTGTCTTGCAAAGTGCCCAGAGTTTTTCCCAGTTGGGTTTCTCTGTGATCATGGTGTGTTATTTATTGCTTTATTCACTGTTTATGTTATAAATAATGCAGTATTCAAACATAGAATTAAAATTGACTTGTATGTTTAATCATCTAGATAGAGGTGTCAATTCGGGTGGTACGGGTCGGGTCAGCCCGCCAACATATAAGCCCGATAACAATCCGTGTGAAAAAAGCCCGCCCGCTACGGGTTTCGGGTAGGTTCCGGGCAAGCCCACAATTTTGAACTACAACCCATGCCCGCTCACTGACCCATCCGGGTCGCTGGTCGCGGTTTGGCCCGATTTGGCCCATATGATTGTATAAATAAATTTTTTATAAAAATACAAAATTTTTCATATTTATAGCAAAAAATAATTTTTTTTGTTCAATGTAAACTAAGAATTAAAAAAATGATAAATTCATATTTATAACAAGAAATGTTTACATACAATTCAAATTTAATGTTACATGAATTATTTATAACGTTGCAAAGTTAAATTTAACTTAAACAAATAACAACTAAATACATTTCTAATTACTATTATCAAATATTTATAGCATAAGTACATCACAATTAGGTTGGTACCTACTTTTACTATAGTTTATAGTTTAAGTACATTCAAATTTGGTTGGCACCTATTTAATTATAATATTTAATTTTTTTTTACATGCCGCGGTTAACCACGGCCCGTGAAGGTGCAACCCGCGAAGCCCGCGGGTCACACCTCCTNCAAATATTTATAGCATAAGTACATCACAATTAGGTTGGTACCTACTTTTACTATAGTTTATAGTTTAAGTACATTCAAATTTGGTTGGCACCTATTTAATTATAATATTTAATTTTTTTTTACATGCCGCGGTTAACCACGGCCCGTGAAGGTGCAACCCGCGAAGCCCGCGGGTCACACCTCCTTGACCCACGAACCGTTCGCTTGGGTCACGAGTCGGCCCGCGGTCCCAAGTCGATCCGGACCGATTTTCACAGGTCTAACCGGCCCGTTTGTCTTGACATCTCTACATCTAGAAAAGAATTAAAAAGTGACTTGTTGCTATTTTATTCATCAATAATTGTTAGAGTCACATATAATATCTATTCACCCCCTCTAGGTATTGTTTAAGTCGAGCTACACATTTTTCAATTGATCTCAAGCCTTAAATTGATTCCTAGCCCTTATGTTATAATTCTAGATGAGTAAGTCAATGTCCGTGCCTCCGTTATTTGACGGAAGAAATTATGCCTACTGAAAAGTTCAAATGAGAGCTTTTCTTAAGGCATTGGATGAATATATTTGGATTAGCGTCCAAAATGGGTAAATTCCACCTACAACAACTGTTCTTGGTGTAGTTACACCCACCGATATCTCACCGTGGACTAAAACTAATTTGGATGAGTGCAATTGGAATAGTAATGGCCTTCATGCCTAGTTCATGGCCGTGTCTGCTGAGGAATTTAGGAGAGTCTTGATAAGTGAAATTGCTAAATAGGTTTGAGATATATTAGAAACCACACACGAGGAAATTAAAACTGTTAAAAATTCAAAACTGTGGATGTTAACCACTAAGTTTGAAGAGATTAAAATGAAGGACGATAGATCGTTCAATGAATTCTATGCGAAACCAAATGAAATAGTCAACTTAAGCTTTAACTTAGGTGAAAAGATCCCCCGAGTCCAAAATTGTTAGAAAAGCCCTTAGATTCCTGCCCGAGAGGTTTATACCTAAAGTGACTGCGATAGAAGAAAGTAAGGACTTAGATGATGTTAAGATTGAAAAACTCATTGGATCACTTCAAAATTAAATATATCGCCATGAACACCATTAGAGTAGAGGAGAGCGAGTCCACTGATACTGAAACCCTTAGGACGACAAAATAGTTTATTTCGTTAAAATTTCAGAAGGTAATAAGAAATAGGAGAAAGTCTCAGGAGCGGAAAAGTGATGTCCCTGATAAACTCTCGAGAGGTAGACGTGAGAAAAACACCTCCAGGACTCCCGTTAAAAAATCTCATATATGTTTAATGCCGTTAGTGTAAGGGATATGGTCACGTTAGGAGTGAATGTCCTAATCTAAGTACCAAACTGTTCTTTCCTCCACAACGTCGAGTTCTGAAGATCGAGAGAAGTTGACTGGAGTTCCAATCTGTGAAGAACAAGACGTTCTTCGTGATCCATGGAAGATAGATGATTCTGCAAGGCTATGAGTATTGCAAGGTAGCAGATTCCACGGTGAGTTTTAGCGAATTGCAGTTAAAGATTGGTGAAGGGGAGCACAGGATCCGCAGAGAGCTGTAGGAATTACAGTCAGGAGATCAAAAAGCCGTCTTGAAAAAAGTGAATGAGCTTGAACTTGAAAAAGAAAGACTGTTAGGTGACCTTTAAGATTCATAAGTGAGTTGAAGTTGGTTAATGAAAACTTGGAAACTAAAGTTAAATCATTAACTAATGTTCTCGACAAATCTAATGCTCAACTCCAATCCTTCATAAGCAGCTCGCAAAAGCTGAATAATCTGCTTAGGATGAACAAGTCTGCGGGTAATAGGCATGGTCTGGGTTATGTAACGATGATGCTACTGCTAGTATATCCAGGACCACATTCGTCCCTGGCACTAATCAAGCTCGTGAGATTGCTTATCTTAAATCCAGAGGAAAGCATGCTTTAGGATCGAGACCTACTAGACAGCATAGGGTTTATCATCCTACATATCGACAACAACCACCGAGCAGGTTTGAACCTAAGTTTATCCCCACTTGCCACCACTGTGGTGCACTGGGACACACTAGACCTAGGTGTTGTCAATTTGTGACTAGAAGTAAGAAACATGACTTCTCTAGCAAGGTTTACTTTCTTGCCAATCAAGTTAGCCACTTAACTGAAATGATGACTCTGTTAACCAAATTAACTTCTACTTCTAAGAAGGTTTGGGTTAAAAGAAGCGACTAGGAAGGTTGTGAGGATGATCGTGCTCTTAACGCTAAGGGTATACAAATTTTGCCTTAATTAGGTGTCGAGGTGAAAGCATGTGTAGTCCATTGAGTTCATTCATTTGTGCATGCATCCCATTTATTTGTGTTTTTTTTCTGTTGTTTCATTTTGTGTATTCATTTGCTTTAAGTATTGTTTTCCAAATACCAAAAAAAAAAAAAAATTGAAAAATGGAAAAAATACAAAAATATAATTTATTTTGAGCTAACGACACATTTTGATGATTTTAAATATGTCATGTGTGGCCAAGTGTGTATTTATCTATTCTACTTTTTGCTTTTGTGTTTTGTTTTGTTTTTTTGTTTTTTTTTTGTTTTGTGTGCTTGGTGCATTCATATTTTAATTGAAAAATATATATATTTTTTTTTTGCAGGAAACTGTTTTACAACATTATATACAATACATTTGATTTTGTTGGTCGTAATCAAGCATAAGTTTATTTAGTGAGCAGTAATATAATTCTCATTGCTGCCTTATGATACTTTTGGAGTATTTAATATAGGTCTTTTCATATACCATCTGCATTGCACACACTATGAACTTGATAGTGGGACTCTACCGCGTGTGTGAGATTTAAGATGGCAGTCACATGTTAGTAGAGTGACTTTGAACATGAATTGACCAACTTATTTAAACCTAAGCTTGAGATTATCCCTGCAATAATAAATAAATATATGAAAAAAAAAATTAAAAGGAGCTCAATATCTTATGCTACTTTACGAAGCCTACTTGATTTGAGTAATTAAGCCTGCATGGTTTCTCATAATCTAGTGCCTATTGTCAACTGACTTGGGTTAACCGGTCTAAAGCTCGCTACATGGGTCTGTTAGTCACTTAATGAAAAGAAACCCGCACTTATAAAGAAAAATTATATATGAGCACTCATGTTTACCGTTGTGATATGAGATAATTGTTTTATGCTGAGAGTCAGGGGGAGAAAAGACATTCTCCAAAAAAAAAAAAAAGCTTTCATATGTAGGTTCTAATGTGCTCTACTAGTTTGACTTTCATAAGTAGAGGAATATACTTATTAGCAGTAATGTTTTGCAAGTCATTTCTCATAAAATTAAAGTTTGGAGTCCTACTACTAGAGGATTAGTGACACTTAAACACATATGGGTCACTTATATCATTTACTCCATGGGTATTTTAAGTTATATTTGTGGGAAGTTTATTGTTCATTGCATATACTTATGACTGCTTACACCTACACTATTAAGATGTATGTTATTCTTTATCCTTGTCATTTTGTGACGAAAAAGGGAGTAGAAAATCAAATAAAATAAAAAGCGACATATACTTATTGCTTGCACTGCGCCGCATGTTACATATACTTGTTGACTCAATAGGCATGTTACATTTTTACTTTCAGTTCTGCTAAATTAAGTTTGATATTTTAGTAGTATCGATGTGTCTTCTTAGTCTATTGGGTTGCATTGGTACTATGTCTTAATTTAGAATGCATGTTTGAAACTGAAAAATGCTATATGATACTTAAATTGCCTATATTATATGAACTGCTTTATTTATACTGTTTTCCACACATTTTACATTAGGTGGTGAGTTGTCTGTTTCAGGAAACATGTGCTGATTGAAATGTAGAAATAGTTCAAGCCAATTAGTTTTGTCATAGACTTTTGAGTTTGTAATTTACTTTTGATTACTGTTTTGACTTTAGCTAGTAGTTTTGACATAGAATGTCAAATGGGGAGTTTGTTAGGTTTTTAATGTTGTAATTGGCAATTTTGTAAACAAATATGACCGAATTGTAATTTGTATAAAAACTTAAGGAGTGATTTACAAATAGTTAAAGTTAATGGTTTTAGGTCTAGGGTTCGAGAATGCCAAAAGAAAAAAGTACGGCGCAAATTTTCGCTAGACTATCGCCAAGGATTGGCTCGAGCGTCAAAAGCAAAAACCCTATCGCTCGACTGTCGTCCCGTATTCGCTCAAGCGGCAGTCTGTCGCTTGACTATCACTGGGATTAGCCGGGAAATTTTTATTTCAGGATTTAAAGGTTTTTTCCCCGGCCCATTTGTTTCCTAACCTACCTTTATATAGCAAAACATCTCATAATGTATTTTCACAAGATTAAACATTGAGAGTGCTTCATTTGTGAGAGAATTTATCTATTTTGTCTTTCAACCTTCATCCATGATATTGTTTTGGTGAGAAAAATATTTCATCAATAATCTAAATACCAAACTGTTATTTCCTCCACATCGTTAGAGTTATGAAGATTGAGCGAAGTTGACTGGAGTTCCAATCTGTGAAGAACAAGGTGGAAGATAGATGACTCCGCAAGGCTAGGAGTGTTGTAGGGTAGCAGATTCCACGGAAAGTTTTGATGAATTGCAGCTAAAGATCGGTGCAGGGGAGCACGAGATCCATGGAGAGGTGTAGGAATTGCAATCAAGATATCAGATAGTACTTGTCGCATAGTTTGATAGACTGTAAGTCATTTGAATCGTTTTTAGTAGATTGTCTGGCAAAGTGCCCTGAGTTTTTTTCAGTTGGATTTCTCCGTGATCATACCATGTGTTATTTATTGTTTTATTTACTGTTTATGTTATAAACACTGCGATATTCAAATATAAGATTAAAACTAACTTGTATGTTCAATCATCTAGAAAAGAATTAAAAAGTGATTTGTTGTTATTTAGTAATTTTAATTCCGCATATAATACATATTCACCTCCCCCCTTCTAGGTATTGTTAGGATCGAACTACGCGTTTTCAAAGTCTATAAGTTGTGATGTACATATAGCACAATCGTTCTTTTTTTAATGTGGATCCAAAAAATTGACAACCAAATATAGTGTACTCCAAAATCTATTTCAATAACTTAAGACTTCAAATTACAACCCCATTTTCCCCCCTTTTTTTAACAGTTTGATGAAGTAGATCACAAAAATTAGATCCCAATTGGTTAAATGATTCACTTTATTTATATAAAAACATCCTTAACGCGTACTAAGCTATTCATTCTTTCTTATTTCTTTGTTTTGTGACCTTTATTGGAGTCTCATAGAAGCAAAATGCACTTTTTGTTTACTTTTATCCTTTACATTTAAACCTCCAATCTTATGGTCACATTTAACTAGCGGTGGCAAAAAAGCTCGCCGCCTCGGGCAGCACGGGCTCGGCCCGTAAAAAGCCCGAGCCAGACCCGGCTCGAGCTCGGTTACACCGAGCCGAGGCCCGGGTCGAGCCCCATTTTAGGGCATCGGCTCGAGCCTCGATCGGGGCCGGCCCGTGGCCCGGGCGAGCCCGTCAATTAAAAAAAAATTTTAAAAAAAATTTTTTTTTAGCAACTTTCTTAAGATTTTTATTATAAAAAAAACACGAGCCGGCTCGGCCCGTTTAGGCTCGAGTCTAAAGCTCCGGCCGACCCTTATTTTTTTGGTCGGGCTTTGCTCGAATCGACTCGGGCCAAAAAAAGCTCGAGTTGAGCCCGGGCTTTTTTTTCGAGCTCGACTCGTTGACATAGCTACATTTAACTTCTCTCGCCGCTTAATAGAGAGGGCAATCAGTTGGGATGGGATGTCCTCCAGCAGGCAACTGCGGCAGATTTACAATGGGGATGGTGACGGGATAGTGGACCCACTGCCCCCGGCCCACAATAAATTTCAAATATGTTATTTTACCTAAGGTTTTTTTTATAGATTTTCAAAAAGGTCTTCATAATTTTTAAATTTTACCACCACAATTAAATTTTTATAAAATTTTCCCTCCTCAATTATTGTCTTCTAGGTTGGCCCCTGCCCTCGAGTCACCTGCGTTGCTCGGAATTCACCATAGATTTTTACCGATCAATCCTTTTACCCCCTCATTCTTTGAGAGTTAGAAAGATCTTTTTCTATTTTGAATTTGCTCATTTTAAATATAGGTTTTTCTACTTCATTTTTATTTAGTATTAATATTTTTTCATCTTATATATATATATAAGAAATAGTGAGAAATGACCTGTTGACTGGAGTATATTTCCACATTAGCCTTTGATTAATTAATACAAAAATAAAAAAAGTTAAAACATAACATTTACATATTAAAAGCCAAAAATACCTTTGACTGTTAAACAAGTCAAATACAGTGTTAAACAGTCGGCCGACTAGTAAAAGTCACAGGTCAACCCGCGACCGTTATAGTCGGCCTAGCCCTTTTTTTTTTAAATAATGTAATTTTTCAATAATAAATAATATTTTTTTCTTTATTTAATTTTGTTTTATAGTTGATTTTTTCGGTTAATTTAATTAAATAATATTTATATTCTTTATTTAATTTTAATTATTTCCTTTTGTTTGAATTTTTTTTATATATAATTAAATAAAGAATATCAAATTGATAATTACTAAAATGAAATATTCTTTTTTAATGAATTAGCAAATTCTTTTTTTTTTCTTTTGATTTTTTAATTTAAACTTATTTAATTAAATATTCATTGTAAACAAATCATCGGGAACCACACGCGAAAAATTAGATGACGGTTCCACTCGTTCCAACCCTTGCGCTCTCATCCCACTCATGTCTCCAACGGGATAAAGCAATTAAATTCTGGTTTGTAAATTCATTATCGTTCTCGTTGTAGTGAACTATCGACGGAATTGTGTGTGTAACAGTGAGATTACGATGAGGATCAACTGGTTCGAGAATAACCGCATCATCCTCACGAGCTATCTCCACCATGTCCTGAAAATCATTGGCATTGTGATCCCCTCCAACCGAATCTTTGTGTCCACTTTCGACGACATCATTTCTCACTAAAATTATCTGAATAGGAGTCGTGTACATTTCGTTCAATTCAAATAGATAATTTACTTCTTTATCACAAGTAACCTTTATAGGTGGAATCGAATAGGTGAATCATTCTTGAATCGAAATCTCAGTTCCATATCGTACTAAGAGGGATCGACAATCAGCTTGTTTTGTAAACCATGTACATTCCCGCATATGTTATACTCTCTGTTATGAAAATTGGAATATCACCGTGTTTACATTTGTCCATCTCCATACTCATTGATCTTTATTATCCAATTCGAAGTCACTAAAGAAACAAAAAGCATTACAACCATATCTGTCATACGAAACATAATTTTTTTTAATTTTAAGAAAATATAGTCATTCGGCTCGACTGGGCAATAGAAATTCAAAAAAAAAAAAGCTGAACAGCCTGGAAATAACTGACTATTAATAGTCGAAACATGCAGCAGCCGACTGTTTAACAGTCGAACAGTAGGCTGTTAAGATTGTCCAACTATTTATTGATTAAAAAATTTAATCGATAAAATTTTCTGGCTGTTAAACGTAAAAAAAAATTCGGCTGTTTTTATCGATTGAAACATATAAAAATTTAACGAAAAACGAAATAAAACATACTTAAATATACTTACCGATTTGAAGTGATTGATATTAAAAAATATTTCATTTTTTAGCGTTCGATAACTTTAAGAGATTTTGAGATTGAAACAGATGAAAGTTGAAGGAATAAACAGATAAGAAAAATTAAGTGATTTTGAAATTTTAAGTAAGAAATGTTTGGTTTTCAATTGTTATCTAAAAGGATAAAATAGTCTTTTAAACAAAACAATATTTTGTATTGTATAACCCATTTAAGGACATTTTTGTCTTTTAACCTCTAATAGGCCAATGAAAATATAGTATAGTTGAAAAGTTAAAGTGAAAATGGGTTTGTTGACTAGGCAAAACTTAAAAGTACCCCTTAGAGGTATCGTTTATTGATTTGTGTCTGTTGAGTTATCAATTTGCAGGGAAATATTGTGAAATGTAAATTGGGCTATTCGGTTGCTATAAATTTGTTTATTGAGTTACTATCAATTCATTTATTGGGTTGTAAGGGAATGCCATAGCTCTACAGTAAAGTAAAGGGTCAGACTCGATTGAAAATGTTTTGGGTTCAAAATTATCATAATATTTTGTTTCCTTTTAGAATTGTGCCTTAAGCAATTTATTAGATGAAATCTTTGTTTTGTGTATCTCCTTTTGGCTATGGTTTCTTATTAACTTGTTCCTCATTTTGAATCTTATTAAACTGTTTTAACTAATCCCATACACTCTGATGTGAACCCAACCAAGAATTGATCTGAGAACCCACGAACAAGATGAAACCAACCCAAGAAATTAGAAATCATGTCGCGCAAAGATCAACCCCGACCAGTTGTTCGACCCGTTTCAAGAATCGAGATTACGCGTAAGAAATCCGACCCGTGGATTACCCGGAACAAGAACCATGAAGTGAGAACGCCACAAAGGACTGCGATCTCCTTTTGATAAGTTCAAGTT
>CAIGRO010196469.1:0-13661 GCA_903798355.1 Fraxinus baroniana
GAATGACTTGATTTATAATTTTTTTATTTTGAGGGTATTTTAGGTAGTTTTCTACCTTTGAATGATCAAAGGTCATTTTGGAATTTTAACCTTAAATTTGGGTCATTTTCGTGTATTTCCCCAAATCATGCTACACCCAGTTCGGGTCTGATATTTTACATTAGCATGATCCAACAAAAATAAAGAAACATATTTTGTGAACATCAAGTTATTCAAAAATTATCATTAAAATAAAAAAAATGAAATGAACGATCATAATTTGCTTCAAAAATACAGATATTTTGGTCAAATATAATTATTTCTATTATCAGGACTTGATTAAGTCCCGAAGAGCTGCCCACCTATCCAAAACGCTTTCTGTATAAATTACCCAAAGCATTGGTAGCACATTAGCCAAATAGCTCAACCCACAACCGTGTGAATACCCAAACATTATCGGCGTACAGAAGCTGAAAATTTATCCTTAAGGCGGTTGATAAGCTTAAATTTCTCCTCAGCTTCCACCTGCTGACGAATGTCAGATTGCGAGGCTCGATCAGGGTGAAAGGTAAGCAACGCCCGTTTATAAGCTGTTTGTACCTGAAAATGTAATCAACTTTCACTTATCACTTTAAAAGAAAAATGATATACTTAACATGGACAGAAATATCAACAGAACATAATACAAATGTAAAGACAATAAAACCACAAAAAGAAATATTGTTGTTAGCTTAAGGTCGTGTAATTGCATGTACTGGAATCTTTTCATTGGTGACGAATCCTAATTTCATTGAGTGAGTCGGCAAAACCCTGTAATGCATGACTTGAGTACAGTATAGGCTAAAATATCCACCCACAAATTTGCAATCATATTGCATGCCAATTACTCACAACAGAATATGCACATATAAAATTGTTATAACTGGTTTGAACACAGTCGCATGAAATATTTTGTGAACTTCCCATAAAATCCATGGACAAATGCTGTTTGCTTTTAGCAAGGATGAAGATATTGGTGCTGACTACATTAGTCATCGATCCCTTTTGAGCGTGAAAGCCACTGAACACTATCAAGAACAGCAGTTCTTCAAGCCCAATCCAATGCAAATTCTACACAAGGTAGAAGAATGACACCAACAAATTGTCACACCAAAACAAATGAGTACCACAATGAACTAACAATTACAGAATGTTCAGGCATACATATGACACCACAAGAACTCATTCCTCTGGGTAGAACCCACAGAAGACATGAACTTGTTGAACATCAAACAAAGAAACAAAAGAAAGAAATTAAAAAAATAAAAAAATCAAATACAGAGACACATAACAGTAAGCCAAGAATGAAAGAGTGACCTAACATTTTCAGACAAAGTGACCGGCGAGACAGCGACTAGTCTAGCTGTTGCAATCGAAGGAAAATAGACATAATGTATATTTATCAAAATATCATGCTCATAAGAGGAACTAAACACCCATAATACAACCCGACCACGAAAATATCTACTTTATATGGAAGTATAACCAACCTCATGCGGTGATGGATGAGGCCAACTAGCCAACTTGATTCCTAAGTAATACAACAGAGAAGCCATATCATGGCACATGGTTTCCAATTTCTTAAGTTGTGTCCTGACCTCGGTACGAATTACCTCCTTCAAGTTCATGTTTTCCTCGTCCTAAAAAGTTTGAAAATGAATAACCCACATCATTCAAAATTTCAAGGTATAGTAACTAGTGAACATACCTTCAGAAACTAACAAATGAATGGATCGAGTATAAGAAAAAGAGTTTTACAAACCTTCTTTTGAGTCTCACGTATTTCTTCCACCCGCTGCTTTTGTCTTCTTTCCATGTCCAACAAACGCATGCTTTCAGCTTTTTGTCTCTTCCGCAATTGCCTCAAGCGTTGTGCTTCTTCAGCCTATAAAAAACCGAACGGGCATATTTTATCAGAGAGAGCATTAAACTCATAAATAAAATGAGCTTACTGAAGCAGATTGATAGCTGTCCCCATTCTGGGGGGTATGAACAGGAACCCACTAAAAGTAATTTCCCCATTATTTTGGGAAATTCAAGTAGAAAATACTTCAGTTTGAAATGAAAAATACAAAGCTTTAAATGAATATAGTAACATCATTCAGAAGAACACACAAAAGAGAGAATCAAGAATTGTAACTAAATTCCACCACCATTAGTAAGTAGGCTTCAAAAACTTTATTTTAGAACTCTAAGTTCATATTGTATATGTCAATAATTATCGTCTTCATTGGCCACTAGATTTGGATTTTTATCGCCCCACAGAAGTTGGGTTTTCTAATCTTCTTTATCAATGTTAGATGTGCTCATTAATTTAAATAATACCTACCATCAAAAAGTTGACTTTGAACTTTAAAACAATTCCAGAAGCCTTGCAATTTCATAGAAAGCTAAAATAGCATTAAATAATGCAAAGTAATCCCCAAATATTCTCACCAAAACATAACGAATGAAGAAAAAAACCAACATGCAGCATAACAGAAGAAAATATAACAGTAATGGTAACAAACCTGAATTTGCAATGCTTGCTGCCGAGAAGCCCACTCTTCTTCTATTGCTCTTTTGTATTCATCTGTTTCCTTAAGCTTTTCTCGTTCATTAATGATACAATTCTCAACACCTCGCGAATTATCTCCATATTGGGTAGGTTGATGGTCATCTCTCTCAACCTCCCTTCTACTGTTTGATACAGGTTCAATGAGCTTTTCTGCAACCTCATCCAAACAAGAATCATCCTCTCTAACTTGTGTTTCATTAAGATGCCGATTGCAGGATGATGGCATCAGCTTGCTATTGTCAATTACATCTCTTGGATCAAGAGAGAAGTTTTTACAGAAGAAGGCTTCTCCAGATACAGGTCCAACTCTATTACTAGAAAGATTAGCGTCATCTTTAACTAGATCATTCGGTGACGAGAACTTCACAAATGAAGAATCTTCAGACATTAAATTCTCCTTTTCCTTAACACAGCTAGTTGCACCTGGTTCACATGGTTGCGAATGCTCAATATCCTTATCACTAACAGTAACTTTCCCTCGAAACTTCTCAGCTTTGGCTCTTGCACTAGATCTGTCATAATCAACATCAGTTTCAAATGAATTTTGATGCTTGCGCAAGGATTCCTCATCATCTTCAATATAAGTTTTATGATTAACTTGCTTAGTTCCCTTTCCATGACGAGAATAATGAGACGAAGGAGGAGACTGCTGGTTTTGCTTTTTTTGACAGCTGGAACTACCTAAATCATAGTGTTGGGAAGCTTGCTGCTCAGCAAAGTCGAAAGGAGGATATTCAACTCCAGAATGTGATCTCTCATTAATATCAGGCTGATTATACTGCATGTGTGTTTTCAGCACTGACTGCAAAGAAAAATCATCAGGGGTAGGATCCTTGAAAAATGTACTGCTGAAATTGACATCCTCTTTTGTAACAAAAGGAGATGGAGCTTCATTTTCTTCGCTGGATTTGCTAGTACTAGAACAAAATGGGGCTTCCTCATATTTTCCACTCTTGGTTTCCTGTCTAACATTCTGGTTGTGATTATTGTCGAAAGCCCTTGAAGTATCATTACAATCTTTAGCATCATATCTACCATTAAACTTACCTTTTTTTCTCCTAAAGACGGCCTTTTCCCACTGTTTTTGAAGCTCTCCAGAAGAATCTTCCATTATCACACAATCCGGAAAATCTTTACCAGACAAATCACTTTCTGAATTGACACTTGGACCATACCCATTTCTTGTGGAAGCTTTTCCAGAGTAGGTGCGCTTGCATTTTGATAACCTAACTGGAGTCGCATTTCCTTGAACAAACTGGCATTCTTCACCAGCAGAATCTGCAGCATTTTCAAACTCTTTGGAGGTGCTATTAGAGAAACTACCATTGTCATTTACACCAATACCAGAACGGTTGTCATCCGTGCTTTCATCATCATCAATACAAATAACAGTCTTAAATGGCCATTTTTGGTCTTTCCTGAGTATGCTTGAACCTTGGGATTTCTTTGGAAAAGATTCAGGAACATCAATGATAATAACATTGTCAAAATGATCAGGATCTACATCAATGAGAATAACATTATCAGCTTCCCCATTATTCCTGTCCTTTCTTGATGTTTTCCTCCCAGAGCAGGGTCTGGGATGAGAGTGACTTGTGGATATTCCCCTCATTTGCCACTGAATGGACAATGGTCAATAAGCAGATATTTAAGAGAAAAACAAAAAATAGTCCATTCCTAATGTTGCAAATACATAATTACAGGTAGAAATAACAGCATACCTAATTGCCCATGTTCATGAGCCACGTACATGAATACAAAGTTTGCAGCATACTCACATTTTTAAGAAAGAAGAAATACAAGAGGTTACATTCACGAAGAACCAAGAAAATTAAAAAGCTGACAGCACACAATAGAGTTGCTTTCCAGATAGTCTAAAATTTTCATAGCTTTCACATGTGCAAATAATCATTACCTAGTTATGCACTGCATACACAATGGAACTAATATCACATAACAAGGTACCCCCATCGAAATTCAATCATGAATTCTGCAATTGTTAGTTCTGCAATTGTTAGCCCACGCAAATGTATAAGACATACAGAGTGACATATTCACATTAAAATGGCAGCTCTTATTTTGAATTACTGGCATCTCATTAAATTTCCTAAATGAGCATCTAAACATGTTTCTTCGCACGGCTTTAAATAGTTATGACTGTGATTTTAAATCAGATAACGGTTTCTGAAACCTTGCAGAGCTTATCTAAAAACTATCCTGAATTCCCTTCCCATTCACTTACTATCATACAACTATCCAGAAATAATCAGGTCAGCCAATATTTTAGCGCCCATTTGTGTACCATTATCTCAAAACTCTTTTTTCTCAAACTCATTTTCAACCACACATTCTCACAATAAAATATTTTGTACAAAACGTTTACTACTTTTTAACCACCACATTATCCAAAAATTCACTATTTCAAAACTCATATTCCTACTTTAATGATAGACAAACAGGGGCTTAATTCTAATATATGGGTTCATTTATTTCCTATTTCCACTTTTTCTTCTTTTGTCTTGTGATTGCAACCAAACTGTTCACAATTAGTAAAATTTATAACTGCAGTTGAAAATTCCAAATTTATCCATTTATTTCCCAAAAACTTTGAACAAACCAGGAAGAACGATGCAGATATCCCATGAAATATCTTATGAACAAGAAACTAAATAAAATCCTGAACCATAATGGGATCCAGAATTTTAACAGAACCATTTTCTACAAGATTTTACATCTACTAAATGAAAGTAAAATCTCCATATCCTTTCACTCGGGAAAGTAATCAAAAAACCCATTTACAAAATGGATATATAATGGAACAAGAAGTGGTACCGGTTAAAACTAAATTCTGTAATTGTTTGCACAAAGTTAAATAAAGCAAGGACTGTGGTATCAACACATCAAAAAATTTCATTGTTTCAAATTCATGGAATTGCACTCCGTTGTCCAAACATATAACTGCCACATCAATATGCATATTTGTTATCAGAATACACCATTGAAAGTCTTGTTCACTAACAAAGTACTGCATTTGAATTGCACAATTAACACTCAAAACTAGCACCTCTAAAATTGATCTGTAATGAACTAATCAGGTTCGCAAATTTTCAAATAAATAATCAATTCATTTTGCTTTTTCTGTTCTTCTCTAGTTAGTGCAGCCAAACAGTCCTTCATCAGTAAAACCATAAGTACAATTAAAAATCCCGATCTTTATTATGCCCAAAAAAGTACTAAATTAAAAAGTAAAATGGTTCAGACAACCCATGAAAACCTTCAATTAACAATAAAACGAGGAAACCACTGAACCTTAATGAACCGAGAAAAATTCAAACAAACCCAGTTCCTAAAACTCTTTTACAATTCAAATTACAAGTAGAAAAATCAATCATTAGCCCTAATTGAATCATAATAATCACACGTAGCACGATAAATTGTAAATCAGAAAAGTTAAAAATTTACCTGCTGAGAGGGACAGCTTTTGGTTTCTAAACAATACGGTCGGCCGTGGGGAGGAAATCCAGAAATTTGATGGAATTGGGGTAGGGGTTTTCGAGTGGAAATTCAAAAATTTGAACACCCAAACGTGGAACTTTCAGAGAGACGGGGAGAGAGGGAGAGATTCTGTTTTTGCTGAGAAAACTCACAAAAGTGACCTAATAATTAATTTGTTATGTTTGTTTGAAAAACAAAACAAAAAAAAGATAATTAATTAGTCGTTGTGAGGTTTTTAAAGCACGCTTCGGAGAAGCATATTGAAGGATGGTTTTTTTTTTAATGACTTTTGTCTTTATAAGTGCATGTTCAGTAGAGATTAAAATTAGATTAAAAATAAAAAAAATTAATCGTTATTGTTGATTTTTATTAGACGGATAAGATTCAATAACGACTATATTTTTAATTTTAATTAGATTTTAAACACTACCGAACGGGACCTAAAAGAGTTTTCTTAAAAAGTTATTTCAATTTTTGTTTGAAAATTAAGTCCTTGTTTCGGTTTAATTTTAATTTTAATATATTTTTATCTTTATCTTTTTTTAATTATATATTTTCAATAAAATAATATTACATATAAAATCAAAACTTTTCTTCCATTTTTAACCATAAATTCTCTAAAAAAATTAATATTCTAAAATACATTTTCCTCAAAACCTCATTAAAATGAAACTCAAACGCGTATTAATTTTTAAAAGATTTTTTTTTATTACGAAAGTACTCTTACAAAAGGTCATATTGAATTAACGTCATCTAAAATCTTTTTTAATTGAAAAAAAAAAAAAAACACTCTCAAAATTTCCTTTTGACTTCTTAAAAGTCATACCAAACAAACCGTAAATAAATCAAGTATAATTGAGAAAAATAAAAAGAAAACCAAAATGAAAATTAGAGAAGAAAGTTACAATTCAGATGAAATTGATCGAGTTGACCCATAAATTCAAATTGATTCAAGACAAAATCTAGTTCGTGTTTGGCTCCCATTTTTTAAAAATTCATTTTTTTTTTCCAAACTCATTTTTAATTTTACATTCTCTTAATAAAATAATTTTGCCCATGAATTCATAATTTTTCCTTTTTTTTCTAGCTATACATCCTACCAAAAAATTACTTTCAACCATATATTTTGGTCGAATGGCACAACTATCATTTTAGTAAAAAAAATAAATAAAAAATTGATATTTAAACCGTCAAATTGATGAGAACATTAATTGGGGACCAATTTCAAAACTAAAAGATTAAGGACGATGTTGAACAAAAATATAGGTTGTGAATCCCTCAAAATTGTTAAACAAATTGTAAACACTTTGCCATCATGCTCTGAATGCTCATGGTTTTTTATTTTCAATCATGCTTGATGTACAATATTAACAATATTGTGTTAACAATATGTCACGTGGCATGTTGTCATTTGACAACTTATAAAATAATTTATTTTTTCAACCAAATTTGTTTTGCCATCTACAACATTGTCAGCAATGTTGTCGAAAAACATTGTACAAATATACTTATCCATTGCATTTTGACCTATACTTTTAACTCTCTCAACTCTTCGTCCCTTTAGGGCTTAACCATAATTTGTGTTTTCTGATATATATTTTTACCATTATATGAATTTTAATTAATGGTACATCAGACAAAAGTAGACTATAGAGGGGCGGGACATTTTGTCATTGGACACTTGAAAAAATAATTTATCTTTTCAATCAAAACTTTTTTACCACTTACAATATTCTCAACAATGTTGACATTGTACAAATAGATTTATCCATTTCATTTTGATCTATAGTTTTAATTCTCTCAACTCTTCGTACCTTTGTGGTTCACCGTAATTTGTGTTTACTGATATAAATTTTAACTGTTAAAACGAATTTTAATTAATGGTACATTGGTCAAAAGTAGACGGTAGAGGAGCTAAAATAGTAATTTTCAGTCTCATGTGAATTTTGAAATAGATAATTATATTACCACTACACATTTTAATTACTACACATGTGTGGTCCTACCCGTCTAATAAAAGTCAACAATAACGACTATATTTTCAATTTTAATCTGATTTTAATCTCTACCATACACCCTCTATGTTTTTTCATTTTTCCTTTTTATTGAATTAAGAGTATAATTGTAAATCTATTATGGTGTAGTTATTAAAAATATATTTTAATTGTGGTGTGATTAAAATGTGGTGTAGTAATTAAAATGTGTAGTAGTAATATAATTACCCTTTTGAAATTTCGCATTTACATTTTAAGATACATTGGACAAAAGCAAAAGCTGTATTAGGAAACAAATTTTTCTAGTGCATGTAATGTTAAATTATTATTATTTTGTAATTAAAAATTCAATAAGATCAATTGTAAAGGGGGAAAAATCACATATCATTAACCATTTTTTTTTTTTTGAATTCCACCATGTTTTCCTTTCTTTATTTTATGAAAATACCGATATTGCCATATCGATAATGTAGTAAATTACAACTATAGTTTGGACATGATAATAACAATACATGTTTATTTTTAACCACACATCCTTCAACTATAGTGTGTAAGATTGATAGACGAAGCATTAAAATTTTCATTTTCATTCTTCTACTCATTTTTAACTATACATTCTTCAATAAAATAATATTTTTCATCACATCAATAACTTTTCCTTTTATTTCAACCACACATTCTCCGTCAATCTACTATTCCAGAATACTTTCTTCCAATATAATGTGGCTCAAACACACCCTAACTCGACCTACCTGCGAAGAAGTCTGGATTGGTTTACAATTTTTAGCAGGCCAAATCATGTCGACTTGTTAATAAAAGCGAGGCCACGAATGACCATAAAGCTAGAGTGTGTTGTAGACTTGAAACAATAATTTAAACACAAGAAGTGTTTTGCAAAAATGTTGAATTAGACGGGATAAAAAAAAAAAAAAAAAAACACACACACACACACACACACAAAATTATCTAGTTATAATGTCCAGTCGTGTACTCGTGTTCCAACCTAAACTATGTTGTCCGTGCTTAAATATCTCAGTTTTTTGTATATAGGACAATCCAAGTCCAATCCTAAGATTGGAAGATTGTTTCATAATCCAAAAAAAAAATTGAGATTTCATTACATGTTTCCCATTTATAATTGGAAAAAGAAAAAAAAAAATCATGGGTGTGGTGTGGTTGAGACTTCAAAAGGAAAAAAAAATGAGGATAAGTGTCATGAACTAGTAAAATTTTATAAACAATCAAAAGAAAAATGTAGTTTACAATTGCGTTATGTTCGATATAATACTCAGCACTAAAATAGAGACGTCATTATAGACATAGTAGATAATATCCTAACTTATTTTCTTCGTCTAGCAATAGTAATGTCGAATCTACCTTATCAAACATGTCATTAAAGTCAACACCAAAACTCTAATCCATTTACGAGATACCCCATGATTATCAACCAGACTTCCCCTGTTTTGCCTTTTGGATAATGGGAGATTCAAGCATGGAAGGCAATACAAGAGGAGAAAGAAGAGGAATAGGATCTTTACTGGGAAAATATGGACTAATTGTTGATGATGAATCTATGTTCCCCCCACTGGACATCACTGCACCTTTGCATTCAAGATTGCTGGCTAGATTCAGCTGCAGACGACGGGGTGCATGCCTTTGCAACCGACTCAAAGACGGTTTTCTTGCTATCGCAAACTCATTACTAGGAACCGAACATTGAAATCCTGGAAAATCATTATCGGTGGCCTCCATTGGAGTTGGCTCTTGATATTTTCAGTCTATGGAATTCTTTTTCTACTGTGGCTAAGATTGTGTGAAGATATGAGTATCCAATGCTAATTTGATGGGAACATGGTCCAGCCTGTGTAGCCCCCATAAAGGGCCCAAAGAAGCATTGTTATGTAGTCTTAGACCAGCCTCAATTATAGATATCAAACAGTGTTATTTTGGACCTTTTCAGAATATCCACCCATATTCTAGGTATAATAAGAATTGGTTGTTTGTTCAATTAGTCAACAATCTCTCTTTTGGTGAGACTTTGAGATCATTTTAGTCAATGTTTGGCTACTTTTATAATTTATTTACTAATAGTCAAATCACTTTTTATCTAAATACTTCGTGAAATCCACAAGTACTGCTCACTTATTCACTACTCATTTCTATTTATTTTTAATTTAAACCATTTATAAACAACTCCCAAATATGCTTAGTAAATTTTGTGGAAGGTTTGGATTACGTGAAGACTTTCTGGAAAGTCGCTATGAAAGTGGCATACTCAACCAATATGAGGAGCATGTTTGATTCCTTACCAATTGAACAAAAAAATGCTTGCTACCATTCCCTCCCTTCGAGTGGAATGAACTTCTTCTTGTCGTTTGCCCTTGAACGTAAGTCAAGTGCCAAATCACCTAATACTTATTTGTTCATTCTTTTACGTTTCGCCCAAAAATCCAAGGATCAAGCTACATGTGCGCCCCTCCTCCCCCAATAGGGGGCCACCACTTGTCGATTCGGTAAAAGATTATGCAGAAAATTAGGTTCAACAAGAATAATCCAAAATCCGATTTAAAGACTTTAACGAGTTTTCAATCTCTTATTAATTTCTATTATGTTGAACTAAATAATACTGATATAATCACCCCCATCTTTAAAGTGATGCGTATCGAACATGTGCCACTTACTATCAAAATATATATTATATACCTAGACAAACGCACAGTCAACACTCCATTAATTAGACCTTGAAGTTTCAATAAACTCTTAATCTGCACACTCATGTGAGGGGGAGCTGCATTTTCTGCAGTAACTTGTACTTTACTAATTTCTACATGTGAACAAGGAATCAGTGCATTCTACATATCTCAAGTTTTAAGGGACAAAATACTCGAAGCTAGCACATGATAGGGTTTTTTATATTATGGTTTATGTGCCAATCTCTCCACCCAGAAAAGAAAAGGACAGCCTTATTCAGTAAGCCTCGACTTTGAGAAACAAAAACAAAGAGGTCTTGGTCATGTGTGCGTGTCAACAGTCAACAGTTATAAACTATAATATCACCACCAATCACTGTTAAACGTACATTGCGTTGAACATGGATCCTTATTATTTGGCTATGATTAATTATTTGACCGGATTAATGAAAGACTCGTGGTTCATGAAAGTAGTGCAGCTCGTGCATCATCTCCTTTCTTAGGGTGTTTGATGTACATTATTGAGAAGAAAATACATAGTATGATGTGATGTGATGAAAAATATGTAGTTATATAAGGAAAATTTTGAATTTACGTGTATATTATTTTATTGAAAAATGTGATTAAAAATTAGTATTAAAAGAATGAATTTTGGGAAGAATGTAGATCTAACAGGGGTTAGATGTAGTGTTAAGTTGTGGAGATTAGACAAGACATGGTGTTTGAATTTTCGCTTTTAATTTTTTTTTTCATCGTAGTAAATCACTGCAACGATGGAAGATGACGTGTCTTATATTGTAACGAATCTTTATATATCTTGTGTATTCTTGTATGTCTATTTTTCGTTCTACAATTTAATTGTTATCGATAATATAGAATTTGAGTTTCTAATTCTCAAGACGTAGGACTTGTATAAGATTGAAATTATTATTATTATTATTATTTGGTGGGTGGGGGAGGGGGGGAACCCTCGTAAATGGTAAGGTCTTGTTTTGTCACACCTTGTGTGTTGTATTGTATTACATTATGAAACATTATATTTGTTAACTAACGTCAAATATTGCTTGTCCAGTCTCAAGTTAACTTCACGTGCATATCAATCAGAGATCCTACTCGACCCTTGTGTTGAAGAGGGATGGAGTGCTTGACAACAGTGTTTGGCTTGCATTTCATATTGAATAGAATAGACGATTGATAAAGTTCTTTAAAACTTGTGTTTTAGGATTACGTGACCAGACGTTTTCATAGTTACAACGTTGGGACATGTGGATTTTCTACATTTCTACCATCTTTAGGCCATTGCCAGTATGCATTCCCAAAAAACGAGGGCTACTGTAGAAAGGCACTGGGTCTCATGTCTGAATTAGTTACACCATTGTCTAAGGATAAATATCAAATCTTCACGTAATTCATATAACTTGAGTGATTATCTCACTAATGATACTTTCTAGTTTTAGAACTTGATTTATTTTTTTTTCCCTTTTTTTCCCTTTTATTTTGCCAAGCTATAAGTCGATTAAGGTGTTTAAGATTGGTTAGTAAATGTTAGTCGTAAATTCAAAGTACACACTGAGATTCTTAATGTTCAAGTCGAGTGGTGTAGATTTAATTTACTGTGAGTATCGGTGATGGTCCATATCAATCGTAAGACTGTTTATATAGGGGTTTATCAACTCATTAATACAGTGAACATTGTGTTTGTGATGTAGTTAGAGAACGTGAAATAAACATAAATGATGAATGGACTTGAAAACACGTTAATTCAGGAGTTATCAAATATTCGTTGATTCTTTATAAGAATATTGAGTGTTTGATTTTAATCAACCCATTAATGATTCATACGCTAATCCAGATTTGAATCGAAAATTTGAAAAGCAATCTCATAACTTTATTAATAATTTAATCAACATGAACCATTCTGTTGAAACTTGGCATGCAGTTTCTAAAAATCTAAATGCAATCACAACTAAAATTGCAATGTTGGTCTCCAAACTCTTAGCAAATAATAAGTGTGACCTAATAAAAGATAGTAGTATAAAAAGGCAATAAACAAAAAATAAAACAATAAAACAAAGCCATCTTCATTAGTTTGCAACATGGCAAGTACCCTCTGTATGGTTGGCTAGTAACCACAAGATTGAAAATCAAATTTAAAAGATGTCAAATCATAAAGTCACGTTTAATTTTGTCTTCCTAAGCACTCTTTTTTATTGTATCTGGTGGATCTTTTTCTCAACAAGTGGTATTAGAGTTTACATGTTCAAACACTAATATTGCATTGAAGATGATGACAAGCTCATAGTTTGACGTGGAGCTATGATCAGGGGCGGACCCATTAAAAGTCTAGTCGGGGCAAGGAACATTAATTTTTACAATGAAAAAAAGCCCACATAATAGATTAATAGTAGCCTATAATTTTTAACCCAAACCCAACAATCTTAAATCTTTGACATTGAAAAAAAAAGGCTCACATAATTCCAATTTTACACTTAATTGTAGTTCCTTTCCCCAATTCTCAAACTCCTGCAAACCACCTACGATTCCAAATTCCAATTACCATAGTTTGAAAGAAGAACGTATTGAAGAAACAAAATTTGGTTATCCATCTCTCTTTCTTACTCTTATTATTTATGTTTTGATAGTTGTCTATACTTGTATAGAAATTTCAGTCGAAACTGAATCGTAAATAGCCAAGTTCAATACATTAGCGAGGTTACTCGTCATTAATTGGAAGCATTTGATTCCAGCTCATGAACAAAATCAGCTGATTGAGTTTGGATTAGAAAAATTCTAAGTACTTATCACTGGATTAGACTCAAATTCAAACCCTTTGTGGGGAAATTGGCACAATGTTGATGGGCCTTTTATTAAAAGAATTGGGCTGAATACATGGGCTGGACTTTACTT
>CAIGRO010196486.1:0-19037 GCA_903798355.1 Fraxinus baroniana
AGAAGTTAGCAATTAAATTTTTTTTCTTTCTTATTTTGTCTTGTACCAAAGAACGATTTGTATGAGAATTATTTTTCATAATTGATTTTCTCATTCAAGAGTTCCATATGATTTTTGGGTTATACACACTGGTGCATGGATAAGTACTTTTTGCTATTGTTATACGGGTGTGTTAACAAATGTGGACAAAAATATGCATTGTAGATAGCAGTAAAATTTTATTGATTACTAGTTCAATTATAGTCTAATTTTGTAATAAGACAATTTAAATCATCCATGAGTCTATTTCCTTCCATGCTATGAAATCGAAAGGTGTCCAACACTTCTGTGCGACGCATGATTGATATAAGTTTTCAAATTTGGCCGAAGAAGTATCAAACCTGGTGCATCTTAGTATGGAAGTCCTGTGTGCTGACCTGGGTCTTGAAATTCCCGGCTGTCACTAAGCCCACTTTCAAAGAAAAAAGTGTTAAAACTAAAAGAAGTATTAAAACAACTTTAAAAGAGTTATCTTTAATAACCATCCATAAAGAAAACTTAATTTTAAAGAAAGGATCTTACAAAGAGGTAAAATGTGTTTAATAGTAATCATCAACATTTATGAATTTCTTATAAAAAATTTTCGTAAATCTTTTCTTGAGTTCTACCACTATATAGCTATCTCCACTCCCCGATTTCCTCATTATCCATAAATGAAGGAGCATATTGAGACAAATTTTAGAACTTTCCTTCATACTCGATCAATATCATCGGCCTTGAGTCAACAAGAGGAATTCATCTTCTTTTCGATTTTGGATGCTCATGGGAAAGGAACATAAAAATTGCTTGGCTGGTGTGGACAAGCTCAAAGACTAGGAAGGGGACTTGTGCATTGTTTATGCTGCAACAAAGTGCAAGATGCTGGTGGGACTCAACTACGAGTTCAAGTGCCCATGGACACGTCTTGACATGGAATCAATTCAAGGAGCTCTTTCTCTAGAATTACTTTCCTACTATTGTTTGGAATCGAAAAGTGGCAGAATTCCTATGTTGACTTACAACTCAACTACATTGATTGAATATGAATAGAAGTTCAAAAATTGAAAATCTGTCCCACTATACTCCTTCGTTTGTGGATACTGAGGAGATCGTGGCATGAAGATGGTTTTGCGATGTGGAACTTAAGATTTGCGAATTTCATAAATTTTGATGATTACCTGCTAAACAAAATTTGGTGGATACAAGATCATTTCTTTTAAATTATGTTTCTTTAATGGATGGTTATTAAAGATTAAGCCTATATTTTTAAAATTTTTATAAAACACTCGAGAAACTTCATCCACATATTTTGAGGTTCTACAACTACAAGTACTACCCAGTTATTCATCAGCAATTTCTATCTATTTATGGTTTTTAAACCCTTTATAAATGCTTCCCAATCATTCTTTTGTAAAATTGTGTTAATATTTCTTTTAGTTTTGACAATTTTTCTATGGAGGTAGGCTTAGTGATACTCGGGAATTTTAGGACCTGGGTTATCACAATTGTTATCAGAGAGACAATTTACATTCCTGCAGACCACTATTTAAAAAAAAAAAAATTGAAAAATGCACGGAGCATCAACAACAGTTCCACTTGAGCGGAACTTATAACTGAAGCTGCTCACTTTTTTAGCAGGGTCTGGGCTACGGGGTCCTTTTAACCCCTCAAGGGCGTAGCCTCTTTGAGATTTGAAGAATACCGTATATAAAGAGTTCACCTCTGGCAAAAAAATTTTCCACCACTAAGGATCGAGGAGGGTGGAGATGCCCAGGTGGTTGGAACCCAAGAATAAGCATGAAATAGTTTGTTTATGAAAATTTATGATAATTAAGTTTCAAACAATTATCTTGAGATATCATACTATTTATGGCTTTGAAGTTTTATGAGATGTTTTTTTATCTTCAAGTTATTAAACTTTTATGGGGTATTCTACTGGAAGTTATTTTGAATTTTTCTTTTAAAATCATGTTTTTTTTTAGCTTAAACATTTTATGAAATATGTTAGTGATGCATGGGAATTTAGAACACAGGTTGTCATATCCAATTTTTCCAGCATGGAGATATTTCTTTGTCGTTTCCAGGCTTTTATGGATTGAAAAATTGCCTGCACATTATTTTTATTATGCATAATAAATGCAGTTCCATAACAATCTGAATAGTTTTTTCCCCCCGACCATTTCTAATGGGTTTACGTTAAATAGTTATGTCTCTCACGTGCAGGTCCAGCAGCGTTTTGAAAATCTCAAGAAGCGGAAAGATACTGGAGGCTTCACTGAGCAAGGTAAGACATTAGATAGATAGAATGGAAATAGAAATAGAAGTTAGATAGGATTTTAAGGTAGAGTTTAATTCGAAGTATGTTTGTTTTAGTTAGATTAGATTAGTTTTAATAATTCGATAAAGTCTAGCTTATTAGAAGTTATTTTGATTTTAGAATAAAGGGCTTATTCATTGTAATATTCAACCTTTGATTATATGATAAAAACTGATTTTCTATTGCCCTCAATTCTTCTCTTCTTGGATCCCTTTTTTTCTTGCTCTTCAATTATTTGTTATCAATTTAGTAAGCTCCTGCGTCACATTATTTTCTTGGTTGAGAATAAACAATTAGAGACCAAAAGTAATTGATATAGAAACTATGGAGAGGAATAGAAATTTTTTATAATTATTTTGTTTTAGTTACAAAAAGAGAGACTTTTCGTCGGTTTACATATAACCAAAAGTAGGAAAGATAAAACTACCCACCATAATAATTATATAAGGAATCATCTTGTTAGAATAACTTTTAGAGGGAGTTGGCCCAACGTGACTTCTTGGGAAACTCTTCTATAAGAAGCACGAGTAGAATCTACTCCAAACAAGAAATCATCTAAAGATGGAAACAAATAAAACTTATTTTGGCTAGGATTTGTTTGGACAAAGAAAGTTAAATTTCAACAAATAGTGTAAAAAGCCTACCATTTTAGAAAACTCAACATTAGGCATACTTGGGGATGAGTGACTCTTGAGAAGTGCGCTATGTTACACCCCTTTGGAAAATAAAAAAGATATCATTATTCAGATTTTTCTGTATTCCCAATTCAGTCTAGAGTAAAGGTAATAATATTTTTTCTGTGATCACATAATGATTTAAAGATCCTCAACACTCTGCATTTTTTTTTTTTATAATGAATAACTGGTCTTTTTTTCTGGTCTAGTAAATGTTTTACATGGGTGATCTCTGGAGTAATCAGAGAATCTATTGATGCTCTTTTCATCTCTATTGTAGATTTTGATGAGCGGATCATGAAACAACAGCAAGAAGAGGAGGAAAGAAAACGCCAACGTCGAGAGAAAAAGAAAGAGAAGAAGGTTAGTATTACAGGGAGCTAATTAAATTGTAATTTGGGATCATACAAATGCACATCATGAGGAGCTGAAGTTTGCCTGTCAATTCAGCCAGAGTATAATTTGTCATTTCTGTGTTATTTACTCTTAGAATACTGTGTTCCGTTAGTGTCTTCTTCAAATAATGATTGCTAGTGGTAATGGTTGTCTATTGTTGTCACTCAGAAAGAGAAGACCACCGAGGAGGAACCTGAGATGGATCCTGATGTTGCAGCTATGATGGGATTTGGAGGTTTCAAGTCATCCAAAAAATGATATACTCCGAAAATTCTTTTAAGGATGGCTTGATCAAACCACTAATTTACGGAAGCTCAGGTCATCCTCTTCGTTCATTTAGATGGAAATACTCTCTACGGAAGCATGGAAGACCTTGTCAGAATAGTTGGATACAACTGGCTGGCGTCCATTACTTGTTGATATTGATATGCGTTATTTCTTCTGCATGTTATACTCTGTAATGTTGTAGAAGATCTAGATAATGTAACACAGTTCTTTATTGATGAAATACGACTTCAGTAATCTACCCAGGTAGGTATAAATGGTACTTTAGTTTCTCTGAAATTTTCTGGATTAAAAAAGGGTGCAGTTTTGCGCAGAGAAAAGAGAGCCTGAACGTTTCTTGGCTGCAATATGTACTCTATTATCTAAATTATCAGACAATCATGTACATTTAACATTGCAGCATTAGGCCCTATGAGTTCACCTTTGCTCAAGGGCATGTACCTATTTTCGTGACCTCAATTTTGTTTGTAGTCCATAAGGAAGTTCTCGTTCTGGATTTGAGTGATTGGGGTAGGTGTTATGGACTGGAGGAGTATGTGAATTTTAAGAGATATATGTTAGATGAAATGTCTCACTGGGGGATGTAATGGTTTGTCGGAGTATAGAGATGAGTTTGCATTTTTGAGCTCGATGTCATTTATCGAGTCTGTCAATTTGTATTATTGTACCCGAGTTTGTCAGCATGCCTCGCCTTCTAAGTTAGGCCTCGTCATCTCGTATGCCCAATATATTTAAAATTATTGTGGGTTAACAAGGTGGTTTCCCCTCTGTAAAAGGAGGTTCCATTTTGCTTGTAAGATCATTTGGAGTTNATGCCTCGCCTTCTAAGTTAGGCCTCGTCATCTCGTATGCCCAATATATTTAAAATTATTGTGGGTTAACAAGGTGGTTTCCCCTCTGTAAAAGGAGGTTCCATTTTGCTTGTAAGATCATTTGGAGTTAGAAATAAAAATACAATTATGTTTTCTTTAAGCCTCTAAACAGTTTCTTCATTTTCTCAAAGCTTCTGAAATAAGATAGATATGATGATATAAGAGTTTAGACCATATCAGTACTCATTCAGTATGCTTTGCATTTGCCTTTGTAAATGATTCTTTGCATCAGAATGATCGTTCTTCTGCTGACAAAAAGATCCAACCTATGTAACCACTTTTTTACGAACAAAAGTGATCCAGTTAAATCTTAATCGAGAAATATCACTTGTCCAAGGCAAAGGGAAAGCTCCAATAAGTGAAGTAAATGACACATATTTGCACAAGTCTCCTGTCTCTAAATGCCTTTGACAAAGAAAAAGTGGTTACATTTATCGAGTCTGTCAATTTGTATTATTGTACCCGAGTTTGTCAGCATGCCTCGCCTTAGAAAAAGTTAGGCCTCGTTATCTCGTATGCCCAATATATTTAAAATTATTGTGGGTTAAGAAGATGGTTTCCCCTCTGTAAAAGGAGGTTCCATTTCCATTTTGCTTGTAAGATCTTTGGGAGTTTGAAATAAAAATACAATATGTTTTCTTTAAGCCTTTAAACAGTTTCTTCATTTTCTCAAAGCTTCTGAAATTAGATAGATATGATGATATAAGAGTTTAGATCATATCAGTACTCATTCAGTATGCTTTGCAGTTGCCTTTGTAAATGATTCTTTGTATCAGAATGATCGTTCTGCTGACAAATTCTGCTGACAAAAAGATCCAACCTGGATGAAACATAATCGTAAAAGTTCAGTCTTGTTTTATGTGCATATCAGGCTTGTGTGTGGGCTAGGAATACTTTGGTTATGGTTGCACACTCGTATTGCTTGAGGTAGGACTGGAGGGATTGGTAAGTTGAATTAATCTTGATGTACATGATATTCTAAAGTTATGCTACACTACCATAATCTTCTACCTAAAGTTTCACGTAGCCACTTGTCCGTTACGTGAAACTTTAGGTAGAAGCAATAGGGGGGAGCCACTTGTCCGTTACGTGAAACTTTAGGTAGAAGATTATGGTAGTGTAGCATAACTCTTGGTAAGTTTTAGACCTTTCTCGTGGAGTGATGAGTGTGCGGAATACGAATGGGGCCAAATGCTGATGTCGACGGATGCTCGTATAGGGGAAGCTGAACTTAGTAGGTAATTTTCTCTCTTAGGGTTTGGAATATGAAAACTACGGATGAGTGATGTGTTGAGGCTCTTGAATTGGTAGGGGTTATACATATTTAGCTTAATGCTGCATTGTTGTGGGTGCTTCATTTAGTCATTGTGTTATTATGGTAAATTCTCTCATGATATAATACTTCATTATCGCACAAATAAACACACATGACGAGACATAAATTGTCACATTATCGCTCCATGTCTACAAACGGATATCTAATACGAATGTTGTAGCAAACTCAACTTTCACCCTCCATTTTTGCGATTGTGAATGCTCGACCAATGTATATTTTGCAGACATCCCGTTGAGAATGAACTAGAAAAAGCACACTCGCCAATCTAACCCAAATTTTGACCCCTTAGTGACGGAGTAACATTGTCAGGGAGGAGGGGTTTCTGATACTCAACTTTGGTTCCAAATGATAAGTGTGTATTGCAACTGTTTTGACCTTCTATACGCTTATATATTAATATGACTAATTGAGCAGATATCTACCTAATTTAGAGATAAATATGTTAATTGTAGGTAAGTCCCCGATTTAGGTGTATTTTGATGCAATTTGCATGAAAAATATGAAATTAGAGTTCATTTGAAGAAATTGATTAGTTGGAAGCATTAATGGATCAATCGGGCGTGATTCACAAGTTTTGGGAGCTAAGTTCTATGTTTGAAAAGTTCAGAGAATTAATTGCAAACTTTCAAGACTTGCATCGGATCAGTTACGGATCACTGAGGAATGTGGAAGATGAAATCACGAAGACTTAAAGATGGACTAAAGTGCAAAAAATAAATGACACAAGATGAACAAAAGAAGGGAATATTTTACTCATTGCGATCACAAGCGTAATCTAGAATAAGTAGAGAGTAAACAGCCTCTACTATGTGATCACACCTCTTACAACTAAGTGATCGCAAGATCTAGTCTGATAAGAAATATCGAACTATGAAATGATTACAAGAGTTTCTTATCAAATATGTAGTAAATTCACTAGAGCGTCACGCTTAAGAAGCCAACACCACGAAGGACAAAGTTCAAGATCCAGTGCACATGAAATTTCGAACAAGAAGAGCCTCTTCATTATATAAGTAGAATCTTTGGTGGTACGACTTATTCCCATAATACATAGGAAACATATAATTTATCTACGAATTCTGCTACATGTACGGTCATTAGTGGGCTGTAATTTTTACAGCTCACTCACATTAGTGTGGGATCCAAATTACAGTCACTAATGACTGTACAAATGCATTTTTACTTTATCTACTTTCCCCTTTGTATCCACTCCTATGAGATTTAAGGCGCTCTCTCCCTAATCATGTTAGCCAACTCGTCAAAATAAATGAATTCCTATATTCCTTTAAACGCTCATCGAATGGTTACTAAGTACTATAACAAAACATGAAATGATCAGTTGTATTTTTAAAATTTGGATAATATTATCCACTTTATTGGAAAATTGAACCTTATTTTATTTTATTTTTATTTTTTGGTTATGTCCCATAGATTAGAAATATGAAGTTTAAACACTTCGTACACCATTATACTAGTTAGGTTCCAATTCGATCCTCCGAACCGAAAATCGATTGGATCGTAATCTGTTGTTGGTTCTATAACCAGAATCGTGAGTATCAGACTTTGGAATTGAAATTGTCAATTTTTGTGATTTTTTTTTTCACAATTTATTCACTTTAACCCAATGATTTACCATTTAATTTATAGTTTATTCACTGTAATAAATACTCTTAACGAATCTGATTCATCATTTGAATAATTGAATCATCTCTCTCGATCGTAGCAACTTTTGACCGTACTCTAGATGTTGCCAACCCCACAAACACTTCTTGAGACGTCGTACGCAGAGCAACATCTAGAATTGAATGCCATTTGAAGGTGACATGTTTTATTTCTTCCATTTCTGCTAGATATTGAAAAAGTAATTTGTATCGTGAGTCCACAATTTTTAAGAAGAATTATGGCTCCATTAATTAAGTGGACCCGAATGTTCCATTTACAAAATACTCGAAGTGTAATGAATAGTTCTTGGTATTAAAATATTCCAACCGAATCCTCCCAAGCCTCAGCAAAACTACCGCCGATGATGTTAAAATTTTTATTAAATTCTAATCGCAATTATTGATAGTCTCAAAAATAATATTCTAACTCCAGACTATTTTTATAAAATCTAAGACATAACGGAACTAACTTTTCCTCATCCTATTGGCCACCTCAGCAGCATCCTCCATTTGTTTCTTTTGCCTAATAAGAGAAGCTACAGCTAAAAAATTGTGTGTTAAAAAGGAAAAGATGTCAACTTCTCAAGAAATTCGTCTTGATACTGCATTGTCAGCCGAACATTGCTCGGTGCTTCCTACAGTTCATCCTGCACAATAAACGTAGAAGAAGAAAATGAAGTAAGAAAAGAATCGAGCCACTATGCAAAGTATTTTGGTAAAACTAGCAGCAAAGGAAACACCCATACATGTACATCATCGTCCACCGAAGCATCATCGTCTTCCATTGCGTCCGACTTGATGTCGTCATCAGTGTCTCTGCCTTCTGCGTCATTAGCATCGTCATCACCATCCTCAGCCTGTAAAAAGAGCCCTCAAATTTGGATCATAACTCAAGAGACACACATTAAAAATAATCTTAAAAGTATGAAGGCTTACATCTGAATCAACTGGATCATCCTTCGGTTCCTGAGCAAAATACAAAATAGTTGAGACATGCAAGGCGTATAAATTAGGTTTTTTTTTTTTTTTACCAAAATAATAGCTTCTTCACAGATTTTGCCATCAGAAATGAAAGCAGTACCTCCTCCTCTCTCTTCTTTTCAGCTTCATCAAATGCAGCCTTCTCAGCCTGCAAAATGAATTTGGATTCATGTATCACTTTCCATCTGCTGGGAAAGGCGTGTTATAAAAAAGGGAAGAGAAGAGGCCTCTTAAGTATAAAAGCAACATACATCTTTGTGTTTGCCCCATGTCTCTTCAGCTACCTTCTTGGCATACTCAGCATCATCGCATAACAAGATATTGTTAAACAGGGTTCCAGATTTCACCTGAAAATTCATTCACTTGCGCAGATTAAATTTTGATTATAACACTGAACTGAGATAAATTCTGTCTTACCTGCCACAACTCAATGCCCACATACTTCAAATTTGGGTAAACATAGAGATCTGGATCATCTTTGAAGTCTATAAAAACAAATAATAACATATTAGATAAAGTTAAAACTCGTGCATTATGAAGATGCACTTAAGTTCTGAGAAGAGATGTTACAGACAGACCAGGATTATCAATCATTGGTGCCTTCCATTTGCCCTTGTAGTTGGGGTTCTTAATTTTCTGGGCAATAGAAATAGACAATTTTATAACCACTCGGATTAGCAAAAGCAACATTTACAACACTAACACAGACTCAAAAACCTTTGGCTTCCATGGACCCTTGTACTCGGGGTTGGCAATTGTTGGTGGTGTCCATTCACCATCTTCCTCATCATCCCAATCCTCAGGCTGCAATTGTAAACCATCATAATTGAGTAAAGTAAATAGTGTAGGAGATTACATATAATGTAGTAAAACAGGAAAATTAGATTATATGCCTTCTTGGCATCTGGATCTGGCAACTCCTTTGGGATGTCATCATAACCCTGCAGGTATAAAAGTTAAATGGCATTATTATCAACAAATATGTGCTTTAACGTTAAACGGGGAATTGTTAAAGAAAAGGAAGGCCACGAAACTTTAAAGTTCGGTTACCTCAGGCTTCTTGTCTTCAGGGTCAGGAATGTACTCCTTGTCATCCCAATCTTCGGGCTATCACCAACATGCAGCAAGATCAGTTTCATCGAACCAATGGAAGAACAAAACTTTCACATATAATTGCACAGATGAATACCTTCTTGGCCTCTGGATCCTTGATCTTCTTCGGTGGGAGAATATCCCAATCAGAGTATAAACTACCCGACTGCTTCTCCACATTGTCAACGAGGATGCTGTAAGAAGCATCAGGCCGGAGGACAAATGTATAGACATGAGTCAGTTGGTCTGTCTCGCATGGGACTTCCTTCTTGATCAAGTGGTTTGTCCCATTATAGGTGAGAATAGCATGGACTTTCTTGGTGCTGTAGCCACAAATATCTGGTCCAAACATGATGCTACATTGACCCATATAGTACAACCAAATCAGCAACTTCAACAGGAACAACATACCAAAATAGGAAACATCTGTCAGATGGTGAGAGCATATGATGTTACCTGTATGGGGTGTCACCACCAAATTTCTTCTGATCAATTTCACCACTAAGCAACTTCATGTATCCACCACCACAGTCAAGCTTCTGTTCATGCTTGACGGAGAACTGGAAAACTAATGTCTTGTCTTTGTTGCTGAATTCAGGGAACTCAGCTGAGATGGCATAAAACCTGTAGTCTTCACTGGTCTGGATACCTGCACTAAGACATAGAAGTAAATCCCCTTGGATGGTTGGGAAAGAAGACCTCTGGAAGTCAATTATTCAGATAGATAGCAGAGCTTAGTTGTAGTTCGTGCGAACGCGAGGGACTTCTAAGACATAGAAGTAAATCCCCTTGGACATCACATATTCAGTACACACACACACACACACATATCTATATATTACGCAAACATATGTAAGTACTTAAAACACGTCAACCAATGGCATGTTTACCTTTGTCAGTAGAGTCTCCATTCCATTTACCGGAGGTAAAGTTCCATTCTCCAGCTATGTTCTCATCTTTCTTCCAGTCAGATTTGACCCACCGATTCCCCCATCCATCTTCATATTTCACAAAGCAAAACATTCAATACAACACAACATAACCAATCTAACAGCAATTAAAGCTATCAATACTGTAAAAGAGAGTTGAATGTAACCACTTTTTTACGAACAAAATTGATCCAGTTAAATCTTAATTGAGAAATATCAATTGTCCAAGGCAAAGGGAAAGCTCCAATAAGTGAAGTAAATGACACAAATTTGCACAAGTCTCCTGTCTCTAAATGCCTTTTTTCAACTTTTGTTCATTTTTAAAGTTTGTAAAGTTCCGCCATATGTTAATAGAACCGTTTTTCTTTAATGAAGTTCAAAATTATCCAATTATCCAGCCTCTGCTTATAGAAGGAAATGCAATGTGATAATGTCTAAAATATAACTTTTGTCATGTGAATTCGTACTATATCCATTGAATGTCTGTTCAAACATATAAAATAAAAACTTTGACACTAAAATATGGATCAAGCATAAAAAATGAACGTGAATGACCACTGCTTACGTGTCAAATTGATCGCACCCTAGCATCAATCAATTCAGTTGTTTCAAAATAAGATCATAATTCAGTAATTTGACAAAAAAAAAATTTATTATTATCAAAAACCAGAAGACGCAACCCTCAGCAGATCCATTCAGGAAAAAATCATACCTGCATACAAATTGTTAAATTGAAACTAGAATCCTTCAATCAAAATGATAAGATCGACTCATAAATAGAAATCATGTCCCATTCCTTCACAAACTCTATCGAAAGATACCGATAAACAGAAATTTCGTCGAAATGTTATCGACTTAAATTAGACTTAGCTAACTACAGCATTAATTTTCTAAAGAGAGAAAAACACAGCACCATTGAAACGCTCTTCGAAGAAGACTTCTGCAGAAGAGATCGCAAAGAGAAGAGAGATAACGACGGCTAGAGCGAGAAAATTAGGGTTCATCAACACACTTCTTTGTACTGTGGCCATAGCTCAGGAGAGAGTGCATGTGTATGAAAGAGCGACCTATTTATATACGTGAATTGTTCCTTCAGAATAAAATGCTCGGCAGATGGAATATGCGGATTGACGTGGACGAATAGTATTTTGACAAGCTGGAGTCGAGAGTATGGATTTAAACGTGGCGGATTTTGATTGGGAATAAGAGCTTCTGGGGCTGCAGTGACACTTGTACCCTATTCGGCAGTTTAAATTTACCGATTTCATGTTGAATGGATGAATGGATTCCATCTAGAGTTATGCCCCGTTTGGTACGGATTAAAATCCAATTAAAATTGAAAATATGGCCGTTATTGGACCCACTCATCTAATAAAAGTCAACAATAACGACTAATTTTTCAATTTTAATCCAATTTTAATCCCTATCAAACAGGCGCTTAATATGCGTACGTAGATGTAAATACAGATGTTCACATAATATGAGTAAAATGGGATCCACAATAATGTAGTATAAGCCTCATCTCACTCATATTATGTGAACCTTTATGTATACATAACATGACTCTTTCATCGAATTCTCGTTTGAATTAAATCATTTTGTTAGAAAAAATTTGATATTTTTGTTGACATCCTCTCACATTGTGATGGAATCCACGCGGAACCATATAAATTGAAAAAGAAAAATTTCCCCCTTCCCCGAGGCTGTTAGCCCAGCATTGGTCTTCTCGTTTCATCGAAATCTTTAAACGTTCAAAAGGGTAAAGTTGTCATTTTAAATATTCTTAGCCATCCTCTTATGTTAAATTCGTTTTTTCTTCAAATATCAAACGCTTACAAAATAATGGGGCATATCAAAAATTCATTTTCAACTCCACATTCTTCAAAAAAATAATATTACACGTAAATCGAAAAAAAAATCTTCATTTTTAACCATTTTATTGTCCAAAAAATCACTATTCAAAAATGCATTTTTTTTTTTCCTTTCAAAATGAGACTCAAACAAGGGCTTAATACAAACCATTAAACCTATATATGAAAAATGTAGCAAGTTGAGATATTTGATTTGAAAAGTTTAGCATAGTTTTGCCAATTGCTTTGAAATGGGGCATCAAACTTTTATGGGTAAAGATGAATTTGCACTGTACACCATGGTTAGACGAGGTTTTCACCAAGAACTGACACTTGAATACTGGGAGCTTCTGTCTTTCCAACTCGACCACATTTTTGGAGCCGATACACTGGATCAAAAGTTGCAGGTCATGTATCTTCAACCTCATCACTTTTATAATTTTCTGGATCCGACTCCAAACAAGGAGAGGATAGCAGAAACCCAAAGGAAGAAGCATAAATACATATTTTTTCGTTTTTTTCCCACCCATTATGAGCCTGCAATCAAGTCCTGTTGAGTCCACAAAGAAAGAAAAGGATATCTCAAGTGTATACAAACTAACAAGCTACAGAAAAAAAACATGACATCTCAGTATGTACAGAGTGCAACTTAATAACGCAACAAATTGTTATTTTAACACACAAACATGCTGCAGAAACTCCAAAACATCAAGAACCTGAGGGGTACATGATGGTTGGTTTCAGAACTGTTGTATGAAGAAAACTGCAGCTTCTCATTGCAATCATTTTAAGAAACTTCCACTTGCAACTGTGTAAAGGAGAAGTTCTTGCTTCCCGTTCCAAATCTCAATTGCAAGATGCACACTTGCTTCCAACTTAAGGACACGGAGGACACGAATTGCTGTTAGACATTTAAATATGAGCAGCTAAACAAGCGAAGTTTATCTACTCAACCATCATTAATTAAGCTCAACTCATAAAACAAAACCACAATCTAAGTCTAATCAAGCTGACATGAGCCATAGTCTATCTAAAATAGACCAAAAATCTAGTCTACGGTGTTTACAACATTCGAAATTATTTCGGCTAAGATACTCTTCTAAGAAAGCAAATTGACCAATTTGGAATTTACACAAACACATTGGATTGTTCCACGACTCATTCAATCTTTTTGAATCTCAAGTTTAAATGATTATATAGGCACCGCAGATAATATATCCAAGAGCTCCTTAGAAACTGGCTAAATGGTCATCTGGTAAATTAAAAACAGATTTCTCAATAACCATGAACAAGCAGTGACTAGATCAGCAGCACTTTCTAACTAATCATAAAACAAGAACCAGGTTGGAAACTCGCAAAAACAACAGGAGCTCAAACATAGTTCGTTTGTAAAAGGTTACAGACATTTAAAATCTTCCCTAGGTAGTTGTAGTGATTAAACATAATTATGAAAGGACAAATAATAGAAGAACTATATAATAAAGTAATAAACAGTTGTAGTACGTTTTTGTAGAGAGGATTGAATAGCATTGGCCATTACAAAGAAATGGTTATTCTTCTTGCACATCGGGGAGCCATAATTATGGACACTCCAATAGGGGGCACCATATTATGGACACCATTATGGCACCCCCTATGTACTTGTAGCACATCTCCTAAAGAAACAAAAAGAAGTAAAAATCTTGTTCATCATACCATCCAATCCTTACTAATAGTGCAACAAACCATACACACCGTGTTGTATTAATCAGAAATCCTCCAATCCAGTCATATCTCATACACTAAACATAATAAAAATGGTACATTTAACATTTTAAATGCCATGAAAAATTCCCATGTCACAGAATTTCATATTGATATTGGCTGTGAATTGAGGCTAGCTTACAACAGCAGAAGTGCCTGATGCAAGACAGGGCACGCTCTAAATTATGCCTAAAATTCACTTTCTGCATGAAGTTGATGATCATCCTATGTTACATACAGACACTTGCCCTCTAATTGGAATTTCAAGATATTGGCAAATACAAGAAATTTGATGCATAGTTTCCACTCCTCACAGAAGTAACCACAACGTCTCTTTCAAGAAAACTCTCCAAACACCATTGCTAATCATTACCAAAGAATACTCGAGTAACCTATGAAAGTCTGTAAACAACAGTTCACCTTGTACCATCTGAACAATATTAGATTTGAAGTAACTAAATATCTACCACACTCTGCTAAAAGGGGACTTATGATAATATTACTTGTATCATGTGTTGAGGTCATTGGCCTAAAATAAACAGACATAGAGAGAAGAAAACATTTGCACAATCTATTTCATTATTAAGTGGTACTTTTACATTGAAAAGGGGAAAAAGAATAGGAAACTTCACCAAGTCAACTATTAGCAAATGTAGAAACAATCCCTAGTCCTTATTTCAGCGAAGAGAGCAAAAGCTTCTTTGATAAAATTTTGAAGCTTCGTGTATGCCCCTCATTGCACATGCACATGCACATGCACATGATAATATCACCTATAACAGTCTGCATTTTATATTTAACTAGTTTATGATGTTTAGTAGTACTCCTGTCTTTACAGTGGAGAAATTAGCTCGACATAGTTTATAATGCATTTGCTAATGTTAAACACAATAATTTTGACAGGCTAAACTTTCAAAAGTGAGTGCTATTCATTGGTATACACTATAGAGTATACTTAATTTTCTTATCTTTTTCCAAGAAGCATCATTTACTCTATAATGTATTATCACGCCACATTTTAAAGTAAGTGGTCCATATCCCTATTTCATTCCAAAAAAGATATTGATTCACAAGAAGTTATCCAAGAAAATATTTCATTACTAGTATCTTCCTAGATCCTCTTATCAATTCATGTACCAATATAAGCATTTCGGTAGACTGTTTAACCTCGAGACCCTGTCCAAAAATAAATGATAATTTCTAGCCAGTCCTCTTTCGTATAAATAACCTTGTCTAGCCAGTAGCTTTGTTACATACAACAATATAAAAGTGAAATCATAGTCTCAATAAACTTGAAGTTGACATAGTCAATCATTTTATAGCACCCTAAGCGATCTACTAAAAGGTGCAATAATCCAGCTGTAATTCAAGTAAAAGGGCAAAAAAAAAAAGGTGTATCCAATTACTATACATAACCAAAAGGGGCATAATGCACCTAAGAACAAGTAAATAGAGTTGAAAGATTGCATTTGTTTATAAACAATGAACTCTTGTTGTTGAATTGGATTCTTAATAATTCCATAACTAACTCAGAAAATCAATGTACAAAATAAAATGAAATTTGATGTGTAGTTACCAAATGTCAAGAAGTTGATTTCTAACTATATTGTTGACCAACCAGCAAAGCTTTATAGTTTTTCATTCTTGAACGGTAAAACTACTCATTCATAACAAACCTGGACCCAGTTCTTGGGCTGCCCACAAAGGCAGAGGTGCCTGAATCAAAATTGGCTGAGCTGTAACAGGATGATCGAAAGACAAGCTTTCTGCATGAAGTTCATGGCTGTCATATGTTGTACCCTTCCATTCATAGACACCCTCATACTTCACGTCACCTCTTATAGGAATTCCAAGATACTGGCAATGCAATCGAATTTGATGTGTTCTTCCACTCCTAGGATACGCTCTTAACAGAATCTCGTTTTTCTTCACATCACAATCAACTAAAGATTTCTCTTCAACAACAGTAACTCTTTTTTCATCTTCTTTTAGTCTAGAAAATTCTTTCAACCGACCTTGCCCATTTATAGAAATAACTTCAAACAAAGTTTCCATATCTCGGACCATTGATCCACCAGGTAGTTTCTGGCCAACATCGGATGCAGCATAAACACGCCAGGCTCCGTACTTTGACCGACCATGACCAGATCTAACAGTGATATTTTCCCATTCTGGAGCTGGACCAATGCAGTATGCAATGTAGGTTTTCCTAACCTCGTGTTTGGTAAAAGCTTTCACTAGCTTGGCAGCCACTTTATGTGACTTGGTGACAATTGTAACACCACTTGTATCGCGATCAAGCCTGTTAGCTAAATGGAGTTCTGGAAAGTTTACTTGATCTCCTAAAAAAGTTAAAACAAGTGTAAACTTATGTCTGAAGTAAGAATTCATCACATATTAACCAAATGATAATACATCTTTTTATCCCTTACTAGAATCTGAGACGATCATAATCAATATTCTCGACAGAAGAGGGTCACGTTTGAATCAGTCAAAGACTAGATGGAAAAGTATGCTGCTCGCATTATCCAAGGACCTGCTATCGTTCATTCTCAAAACATATGTGATGGTGGTGTGCATACTTAACTTCCAAAGGTTAATAAGTTTCAAAAATTTCTATGCATTGATTCGTCATAATTTATTTACCCCCTAATTGCATAACAGAATGGAGAAGGAACACCATTGCAGTCTCTCTTTTTTTATTCTATTGTTATGATCACAATGAGAATGCTAAAAGTACAGCTACATTTTGTTTATATCAGTTTCAAGAAAATAATAGCACAGTGTAATAAATCTCCAAAGAACATCAATTTAATATAAAACTCAAAATTGCCCTGAATTAAATCAGTTTTATAGAATAACCCCAATAACAAAATTAAATGCCTGTTCAAGTGCATGTACCCGAGTCAACAGAATCATTCTCAAGTAGAGTAGGAACAGCAGATAGGACACTCTCACAGTAAATTCCTTGAGGCTTATTGATAGCAATAAGCCACTCATCTTCAAAAAGAACATCATTTCCGTTAAGAGAAAAAATTGATGATTTTGAAGAAGCTGTCAATGCCCTGTTCAACTCTATATTCTTGGATATGGATGGCAATGGTGGGGACAGTGGCACTGGGTAATTCTGTAGAATTTTCGGGTCGTTTTGCAACTGGGTTTCAGGAAAATCCAAGTCGGTTGGAGCTGCCATGGAGAGTAATCGTAAGGGTTTGGAGATTCTAAGGAACGAATAGGAGAAGGGGGAGATGGGCATTATTGTCAACTAATTCTTGCATCCACTGTACAAGTTTTAAATAACAAGGTACAACAAGTCATTTTTCTACTTACTCCTCTTTGTTTATTTTCACTGCGTGAGCTCCATTCTTTGGGAAAAATAATTTTTTCCGTGCGATTAGAAGATAAGATTTTTTTTTTTTTATTTTTTTTTTGAATTTATGTGTAAAATTATTTTATTAGAAAAATTTATAGTTGAAAATAATTTGAAAAGAAATTAATTTCTGTATAATGAGGTTCAGACACTAGCTTTATTTGATTTACTCATTTTTCTCTCTTTCGTAGATACAATAGATGAAGATGGTTAGGTGAATTGGAAAAAAAATGTTTTTTCAAACATTTAATTAAAAACAAACAAAAATCTATTGTGTTAGTTAGTGTGCTTGATCACAACTGCTTATTACTTGTATCGGACTTAATAGCCTGTTTGGTAACAATTAAAATTGAAAATATAATCGTTATTGGTCCCACTCATCTAATAAAAGTCAACAATAATGTCTAATTTTTCAATTTTAATCTCTACCAAACAGGCTCTAAGTTTTTAGAATGGATTGCTTGACTATACGTCTTTGATGAGACGAGGTGGTGAGGGTAAATGTATAGAAGTGAAAATGACAAATATATATTTTTAAAGACATTATTCAAATTATTTAAGAATTTAAAATTTGTATCGAAAATCTTTGAAGATCATCTCAATCTTTCTTCACATCTTGTATAATCCAACGGCCACCACATAAACAATTATATTTTCATATTATATTTAACAAATTAAGAAATGTAAACACCAATAGATAAAAAAACATATTTTAATCACTGGTTGTTAAAGCAAAGGACTGCAAAGCTCCCTTGCGTGGCTTACATGGCTGATTATTTGGGTGTTAAAGCATAAGGTCTCTTCTATGGTTTATCGGAACAATTTTTTTTAGCACCATTCGATTTTCTTTGTTATACATTAAAATTTTCATTCTCATTCTTCTACTTATTTTTAACAACACATTCTTCAATAATATAATATTTTTCATCACATCAATAATTTTTTTTACTTTTTCAACCACATATTCTCTATCAATCTAATATTTCAGAATACATTCTTCTAAAATAATATGTCTCAAACATACCCTAAGTTGTATTCATCTCAAGCGTGTTAGGGTATATTTGCTACATTAGTACAATTCAATGTCCACGATTTTGGCTATTTTTTAAAGAATGTTTGACGTTATACATGTTGTTGGATTTCTAGATGATTAAGAGGTCAAATGAAAGTGAGCAATACTAACATTGGTTTCTCAAACTCCGTGAATATTTGCATCGAGCATCGTACAAAAAGAAGAGTTATATTGAAATAGAAAATTGACTTTATCAAAACATTAACGGCAAAGAAATGTGATGAGTGAAATTAACTCATTAAACAAGTTCATTTAAATCGTAGTTTTTAGTTTGTTCTTGAGAACTTTTTAGTGTTTTGATGTGTGTGTTCGTATTGTCTTGTAGTTGGACAAATTGGATGAAAACGGACTGATTTGGAGCTTGAAATGGAGCTATGATGATTACATGGAAGGAGATATGGCGATGAGGGAAGAGATGAATGAAGTGGAAAAGAGCCAAAA
>CAIGRO010196490.1:0-12284 GCA_903798355.1 Fraxinus baroniana
TTTAGTTATGATGAATGTACATTTTGACACGTCATTTTTCAATATTTATTTGATTTATTTAATTATTTAAAAAATATTATCTTGAATTATGTTGTTAATAATTTAGTTATGATCAATATACATTTGACAAATTCATTCTACTTGATTAAATAGTAAATTAAATTTATTGAAAAACTTTTCTAGTAACTTGTATATTTGGTACTGTATGTTAGATGGAGTATTAGCGATGCAATAATATGTACCAAATACTCTTGAATAATCCAATAAATCTTAAACTACTTTTTTTTTTTTTAACATTTACAATTTCTACACTAATAAAAACACAGCAAATACAAAATTCGTACAACTCACATCTCAATGACTAGTATAAATAGAAGGGTAATTATATTACCACCACAAAATTTAATACAACAAATACAAAATTCGTGCACACATGTCAACGAACTGTTCATCTTCTTCCCCATCCACCCAACCCAACCCAACCCAATAACTCCACCAAACCTAAATCTAGATGCATCTGCCATCGCCGACACCGTCGTTGTCACTTTCGACACCCATACACCTCAACCAACATTTACACACGCTTTCTCTTTGTGCCTTTTTCAAAAATTTACACCGTCAATTCATAAATTCAGGTATACATGATATATAGAAATTCTGGATTGAGAAGAAAGCGTTGAGTAATTTTGTCCAGATTTTCGTTGGAGCGCTTCCATGATAAATCCAATTTCGTTATTGCCAATTAGCCCAGAAATTGATGTGATGCAAATAACTTCAAATTTTGACTATTTGTGTAGGGAAGGGTCTCATAGTTCATATTTTCCTCGCACCCTGAAAATCTCTTCTCCTCACACTAGTAACCCATGTATTTCCTGAAATCCACATCCCAATTACAATAGAAGAAAACGTGGGCATTTGATTTCCAGCCTCCAGACAATTGTATTGACATCACTCCCGATTTCAAATGGTGTGCCTAAATGCTCCCATTCAAGGGATAGCACGATGGAAGAGTCTCTAGAGAAAGTTTCGAACTTGCAAAGATGGCAGAGGCGGACGGATTTTAGGTTTGGTTGAGTTTTGGGATGGGTTGGCGTGGATGGATGGATGGGGAAGAATATGAATAATTCTAATTTTATTTATTTATTTTATTGAGAAAATATAAATATACAATTTTGCCCTTCACTTAAATGGTTAAAATAAGAAAAAAAAAAAAAAAGGGAATTTCTCTGTCACTTGACGGATGGAGAATGGACGGATTCCATCCACGTGTCCTCCATCTGCAATGATAAGTAAAGGTTTGGGAATCCAATTGCCAGAATGAAAGATTTGGGTATTTTCTGCTAAGTTTTGAAATGTTATGGACCCCAACTGCTATTCTTTATTTTATTAAAAAGAGTTTTGTAATAGTGAATTTTTTAAATATGTCTGATTAAAGAGTATAAAAAAAATTGATTAAAGTGAAAAAAAGATTATTGTGAGAATGTATGGTTGAAAGTTAATTTTGAAATAATGGGAGTCAAATAGGGAAATATTAATGAATGATCACTATATTGTAGCACTAATTAACTATTGTACTCTTGCAACTAACTCTTATTAATATAGAAATTTTTGAATTTCAATAAAAATACACAAGTCTTTTGATTCTATCTATTTTTTTCTCTTCTTCCCTCTAATTTATAAAATGGACTCTTTGCTAAAGAGCATAGTCAGACATATATTTTTGGTTAAATAGTCTCCTATCAATATTTTTTGGTCAAGTGACCTCCACTTATAAAATACAATAAATAAACAATATCAAATGTCTTTAATACCCTCATCATTGGAAAACATGTTAACACCCTTATCAATTCAATTTTTAGTAATTTACGTATCTACAAATTCTCGATGCTTTCTTCCTCTTCAACAGCCCGTGATTGCTACCGTAAAATTCTATTCTTCATTATATTTTTCATCTCTTTTGGGCATTTGAACAAAGCTGTTTATCCTATTATCTACATTGAAAATCTCATTTATATTTGGAAAGGAAGAAAGATACTATTACAAATCTCATGTACATTATAGTTTTATTATTGAATATAGTAGTGAATAATATTTTTATTGGTATTGTTTTAATATTTAGAGTATTTTTTGTGTTCTTTGCAACTATTGGATGATAATAACACTCCAATTTTATCGGATATGTAGAACGGTCTAATATGAAGAATGTCACTCTAGTCGTTATCTGCTAACTAAAACTGTATTACAGTCATTATCTATTGTAGTTTGGTTGTTTTCAAAGAAATGACTTCTAATAATGGGCTTTGTAAGGTATGTTACAAAGAAGGTTGATCATGTCACAAAGAATGATTGAAATAACATAACTTATATGCTATCGAGTTGGTGAAAGTACAAGTCGTCATACCCATATGTGTCAATTAAGTCAATGAACATCTCTCTCAAATTTTGTACATGGCATATACATATTACAACGTAAATAAGTTTTGCTTATTATTTCTCGAGACACGATCGTGGCTACTTATACTCGTGTTTACAAATTTAACGACACTAGTGCCTTTTTCACATCCAGTAATGACACTTGTGTCATTCCATAGTTTTGATCTATATGATTTTTTTTCAGCGAAACAACATCTGTTAGTGGACCCCCTAATGTATATAACTTTTGTACATGTCATAGCCATCTTAAAATGTAAATGAGTTCTAGTTACTGGTTCTCGGTACATAAATAAGAAGGGCAACATATAATCGTGTTTACACACATAATGGCACAAGGTCCGTTTTCACATTAGTAATGACACTTGTGTCGTTTTGTTATTTTCACCCATATTTTGCTTCTTTTTTTTTCAACACAACGACCTCAAGTAATAGACTTCCTAAACGAAGAACGGCTGAAATGACATAGATTTTCTAGTTGATTAAAGCACGAGTCATTTTACTGCTTTATGTCAATTAAGTAATAAACATATCTCTAAATCTTTGTATGTTCCATGTCCAATGTAAATGAGTTCTACTTATTGGTTAGCGGTGGCATGGATAAGACGTGAATGCTTATAATCGTATTTACACACATAATGGCACAAGGACCATTTTACTCTTAGTAACGGCATTTCTATCGTTATGTTATTTTCATCTATATTTTGGTTTTATTTCAGTGCAACAACATCAAGCAATATTCTACCTAATGTATGTAAGACATAAATATGTTGAACATGTGACAAAGAGCGGTTGGAATCACTAAATCATTTGTTATCGAGTTGGTGAAAGTACAAGTCATCCTACTGATAATGAGCATCTCTCTCAACTTTTGTATTTGTCATCTTACAATGTAAATGAGGTCTACTTATTTGTTCTTAGGGCACGAATAAGACGTGACAACTTATAGTCACGTTTACACATATAATGGCACAATGATCATTTTCATCTTAGTAACGACACTTGTGTTGTTCTATTGTTCTCACCTATATTTAAGTTTTTTTTAACGCAACAACCTTGAGAAATTCTCATGTGACAAAGAACGATTGAAATGACATAAATTGTATTCGATGCTTACAAGTCAGTAACGACACTTGTGTCATTCTCATAGATGTTTTCATCTCAGTAACGACATTTATACCGTTCTCGTATAAGCTTATAAGTCATGTAATGTCACTTTTGTCATTCTAATGAATGCTTATAAGTCCAACAATGACATATGTGCCATTCTCATGAGGCAACAACAATACAGCTGAAAAATGTACAACTAAAAGGAAAACATCTAACTTATAGGCATCAACAATGTAAAGATACACATAACGTTTAACTTAATGCAAACATGTACAACTGAAAAATCAATCTTCTAGAAAGTAAAGAAAAATAGTAACTTCAAAAAATTAACTACATTTACGTATCCAAATGGCATGCAAATATATCCGCAACAAATTTCTTCCTCGAACCAAATCTATATTGAATTGAGCTTACAAAGATTCTATGTACTCACTGTGAAGAACCCACGATCAGATATGCAAAATAATCGTGAGAAAAAAGTTTAGATTGAAAATGACATACAAGACACAAGTAGAACATGTTGGTGCTAAAATTTTAAATTGAACCGAGCTCACCCATTTGTTTGTTTAAGAACTACAACCCTTCGATGGTGGAACGTGTAGGTGTTAAAATCTTCATCATGCAATACGTGTACCTTTATCAACCAATGAACAATAACTTGAAAGCTCTACTCATTCAAGTCACATCTCTCATAAAAACACTATCTCTTTCAAAGTCGATCCTTATTCCCCTATTCGACTTGATCACAATCAAACTCTTTACGAGCTTGTCACAATATTTCTTCCATATAGTTTTAGGATGCTCTCAAAACTTTTGAAATCACCCGGCAAGATGTGCGACAGCTTCATGCAAAAAAAAAACACAATTTTGAAATCATCACATAGCAGCAACGCAAAAAGCCAACACACTGCTTGAAAATTTGATACTAAAATGCCTATTGATGGCAATAAGCTGGTATAATGGTTTATTCAATATCCAGCACATTCAAAATTATTGTTAAAATGTAAAGCAATATGCAAATCATACCACAATTCGCCCTTTTGGGTACAATTGACGGACACCCTACTATTTTAGAGTAGGAAGCACATCATTAGTTAAAAACATGGTGAAAGAGACTGTTTTAACGTTCACCATGTTAGATTGCTAATTCACAAATCCAAGTATAATAGAGCTAATTTTCATTTAGAAATTTATATACAAATGCAAAATACAATAAAAAAGTACAAATAAAAAATAGTAATTAAGCTTTTGCTATATTATAGTGTTATTTGCACCGTAGAGAACATATGTGCCTTGGATTGGGGCTGTGGCTCGGGAGCGGAGTGGGATCCTTGTAGAGCTTGTAACAATCACCCCGAAAAATGTGATGCTTATGTGGACAACATGTAATATGGAGGCGGTGGAGAGTATGTTTCTATAGCCATTTACAGTTGATTTCGGTACTCATCTTTCTTGATTTTTCTCAATACAAACGTCAAATCCAATACGTATATTTTATAATTATCCATGTTTAAAGCCTTAAGTATCGAAGTTGGTACATTTTGGATCCTTTAACATAAGTCAAGGGTTCAAGCAATGAAGTTCAGATGGGTGAAGTTGACAAGTCAATGTTCAATTTTCGTAAAGGACTCGGGAGGCTAAACGAGTTGGATTCAAAGTTTGGAAGATACTTGAAAAGAAAATGAGTAGCGCGGATTAAAATGGGCATAACTTTCAGTTCAAGTGTCGAATTTTTGACCATGAGTACAATTCGGAATCGTCACGAAATTCTGCACAAGATTATGTGAGCTTATGGTACTTTTAGGCTTGCGGTCGCACATAAACATACCGAGAACAAGTTGGTGGAAAATAGTATCAAATTTGACAAGAATTTTATCTTTTTTTGTAGTTTGCTAGTTTGACTTAAATACCATCTTTTTAGTATCTTTGTGATATATTTGAATTATGCACGAGATTATCTAGTTAAATTATAGTTTTTCATAGTTTCATATAAATATGATCTATTATTATTCATTGTAGTGAAGACTTTGATTTTAAGAGAATTAAATTAAATTTGAGAGTTTTATTCATCCATATTCTTAGTGGTTTAAAGTTCTAACTTGAACTTATCAAAAGATTTCACAATCCTTTTTTGACATTCCCAATTCACGGTTCTTGTTTCGGGTAATCAACAGGTCGGATTTCTCACTCGGAAGCTCGATTCTAGGTACAGGTCGAACAATGGGTCGGGTCTGGTTGATCTTTATGCGATGTGATTTCTAACTTTATTGGGTTGGTTCCATCTTGTTTGTGGGTTTTCAAGATCAATTCTTGGTTAGATTCACATCAGTAAGAGTGAACATGCTCATGCAGCAATTGCTAGCTTCTCTAGTTCCAAGCTAAAAGGCAGAGTTGGAAAAATAGGAAAAGATCTAACTAGAAGCCAGGTAGTAACAAAAAGCTCAAATCACATAGAATGCCAAAAGACAAGTGTTTCCCTATGGTCGCAAAGGACACTGGTGCACTAGCTAAAAAAGGGGTGCTGGTGAGTTTTTTATTGTTGAGTCATGTTTGGTGGTTGATTCTACAAATTCCTGGGTTGTAGACTCTGGAGCCACTAATCATATATATATATATATACATATATATGTATATATATATATATATATACAGGTGCTTCATGAGAGCAGAAGACTCAGTGAGGGTTAGTTTAAAATTACCGCAAAATGAGCTATAGTTTCAACAAGAGCAGTATGAGTAGTTTACTTTTATTTTGGTAGTGGTAGGCATTTAATTCTTAGAGACTGTTATTGAAATGACGAGGTTTGACACAACTAACACCTATATGAGGGTGAACAGGTATATATGCGGAATTAAAGATTATGTTCAACCTTACGTGTGGAATTATACAATTAAAAGCAACAAACCACTTTTTAATTATTCCTAGATGGTTAAACAATTAGTTCAATTATCCTAAGTTGAATTGCCATAATTTGTAATAAGAAAGCAATAAATAATACCAATATTAATGGTAGAGAAACTCAATTGGGTAAAAACTCTGGGACCAAGCCAGTTATCTCTACTATAGACAATATAAATTTACATTTAGATGCTACCTAACCAACTCCACTAGACTTCCTGATCTACTTGTAACTTCCAAGGTCTTGCTGAAACCACCAGCTCCCGATCTTCAACAATTATATCTTCCAAGTAGATCACCAAGATACCACGTTTTTGTACTCTTCATGTGCATATAGTCCAATCCCTCTCAATCTTCAGCAACCTCTGGAGTTTAAGTGAGAAAGTACCTTCCTAATGGTGTTTAAGAAGTAGGTGTTTGGGATTCAATGGATTCGATTTTTTTCCTTATCGAAAATTGAGTGAACGTGGTTAATTCCAATTTATGGTTGTCAATCCCTCTCAATCTTCAGCAACCTCTGTCTTCTTATACATAATTTTACTTGTGTGTATATATACATATATTTCCCATTTTGAGCACCTTTATCACCCCACCTCATCATGACCATCTACGTGTGTTCAGTTGCCTCTGTTATGCCCATACCAATTCTGCCCACCATGATAAGTTTCAATCCCATGCTCATCCCTGTGTTTTCCCAGGATATTCATCTTTCCATGGTGCATACGGGTTTATAAGTTAGAAGGAAAGAAGATTATCATCTCCAAGGACATCACTTTTATTGAACATGTTTTCCCTTTAGCACTACAACTCCAACCTTCCCCATCATCCCTTGTCTTACCACTTCTCGTCCCCAATCCTCCTATTCTGCAAGCACCATCCTATCTACCTCTTGCCCTTGAGCCTGTATCTCTTCCAACTCATCCTCGACGTACTATATATCATCCTACTCATCTTGCTGACTATATTTGCCTTACCCTACCATCATCTTCATTCGTTATGCCCTCCACTGGCCTCGTTTCATCTTCAAGTACGGCTCATCCCTTATCTCATTTTGTTTCATACCATAATTTTTTCCCCTAACCATTTTGCTTTTCTATTTGGCTTATCACAATCCTCTGAACCTACTCGATATTCTCAAGATGTTAAGCACTCACATTTGCTTGATGCCATGCAAATTGAGATTCGAGCTTTGGAAGCTAATAATACTTTATTATATATGTAATCCCCTCTTTTAATCCCATCGCGTCATTCTTCGTTCAAGTTTATGTTTGTCTCCTACAAGTGACAAGAACAATAAAAAAATTGAATTATAATTAAGTTTACGTTTAATTACATGTGTAGTCATAGGACTTCAATTACAATTATAATTAAGTTTATAACTTTTATAACAATTACAACTAAGTACAAAACATTATTGTAACTACGATTAAGCCCAAAACTATTATAATTATCGTAATTAGGTTATAATACTTTATAGAGCTATCACATGGACCCAGTCAAACATATATTATCCAAGCTCCAATAAATAAAATATATTTAGTCGACCATAGATGATACAATCTAATTATTAGTCTTTATTTTTGTTCACTAAATGTAAAAGACTGAACTCTCGAAATATATAATATCAAGAAGCCAATAAATATGTAATACTTTCCTCTGACTTGCCATGTATGTATTTTATCCCTGTCCGAAATTCGATAATTAGGTACGAGCATAAATGACCATTTTGTCCCTCTAATTATTCTCACTAACTTAAGTACAACTTTTTTCAACGCTCTTATGAACAAATCGCAAATGTCAAAATCTAGTTGTTGCTATAAACTAAACTCATATTTTAACCATTCAACAAAAGATACTCAAGTAATCAATATACCCATTTTACAAAGCGACTGTTCCCGAAACGGATTCATGTTCTCTATCTCACTTATTCTCAAGTTCCTAACTCGCCGAGATATTTGATCAATCAAATCATCCATTGGTAAATCAAAGAATCATTAAAATCACAAAAAAGATTTATACAATCATGTCCAGGGGTTTAGATAAAATACAATGCGATCCAGTGGAATTTAATTCTTGGCCTGAACATGATATAGAATTAAACTCGACACATAATCCGTTCAGTACACTTGGAGTGTACTAGTGTCACCTTATTTATGCAATAAGGACAAATTGTAACCCCGATAGTGAATTTGTTATGCTAAAACCTTCTAGTATAAGGTGCTAACACTTATACATTGGTTGTGAACAAAATATTTATGATCAAAATATAAGTTAGGTCACACTGTACTTTTCAACATAAGTGCTCAACCTATATCATCACAAGTGATCATAAGCGTTTTAATTCGCTTGCACGATGATAATAAATAAATAAAACCATAATTTATTTTTATAAAATATTATTTTATCACCAAAATGTACAATCGGGCATACAACCTAACAATATCAACAATTTATTTAAACAAAAATGTAATTAAAAAATGAGAGTAATCAAGAGTCTTAGAAACCAAAAAAGAAGAAGAAAAAGATTTGATCAATCATGAGATCCTCTTGAATCCTAGCAAATGTACCAATAGCCGCCCATATATGGGAAGAGTCTCATTACACTCTTTTGATCGAATACTTGAGTAGATGACCTTTCATTTTCACTTACTTCGTCTACTATAATCTGTTTCAGTTTTGTTCAACCATCCATCTTACACATCTCACACTTTCAAGACTCTTCAGTTGCTCATTGCTCTAGTATACTCATGTGCTAGAGATGGATTCGAAAATAGATATAGATTAGATTTATACATTACTTGGCTTGGCCAAGAATACGTGTTTTGTAGTTTGCACCAATGGATGGTTGTGGTGGTGAATGTGTGGGTGATGAAAGTGGTGGTCAATGGTTGCGGGTTATTATTTGTTGAGTTTGTGGTGAGAATTAGGGTTGCACAAAAAAAAAAAACGCGAAATCGCGAACCAAATCGAAATCTTTAGTTTAACACCATTGATTCAGGTCAAAGTAGACCCGCGGTTCTTTCCCTCAAATCGAACCAAACCATTTCAAAATATTTTGGTTTAGGTTTCAATTTTTAAAAATTGCACAAAATCTAACCGAACCATTTTTCTAAATTTTTCAGTGAAAAATTTAATTTTGTTAAATTAAATATTTTACAGTTTTAACTTTTCAGGAAAATAAAATGAAAATTACACTACATGTAACTTTTATTTAGGGTTGGACAAAACTCTCGAACCAAATTGAACCAAACCGGACACAAATTAAACCGAGCGGTTCTTCTTTAAACAAATACTCGAACGAGTATCTAAATCGAGAACCAATGGGTTTAGTTCAATTCTCGGTTCTAGACCTTGAATCGAAGAATCGAATAAAAATCAAATCTCCCTAATTTTTTTTATCTTAAATAAGTCAAATTATATGATCTTACAGTCAAATCTATGAAGAACTCAACAAATAAATGTGCAAAAGATATCACCTGAATGGACTACATTATTTTGTAAGAGTTAAGATTGAACATGTAATAGTTGAATTAATGTAGCATTATTGTAAATATTTAAAAAATTGTACGGAACTCGGGAATCGAATAGAAGCAAACCAAACCAATCTGAACTAAACCCGAACAGTTCCATAATTAAATTTGGACCTGATGGTTCTACTTACTAAATTCCCAAAAATTCCGGTTCGGTTCGATTTGGTTCTTTCTTAATTTTATTTGTTAGGCTTAAAATATTGTATCCTTACTGTGGTTCTAATATTCATTTATGAGCTATACCAATTTGGGAATGTGTTAAGATTTATTTATTTTCAACGTAGTTTTAGTGATATAACATTTGTCTTAGTAAAGACAGCATCCTCTCCCCAATTGTGTTTTCACTTGTCTTCATCTACTTGCTGTATTATATTTACATAATCATTTTTCCAATTTAGTTAATAAACCTAAGGAATTCTTTTTCTATTTCAACGTGGCCAAAGTGTGTTAATTATATTGTTTCTGGTTATTTACTATTTATTATGTTCTAAGGAATCATCAAACCTCACGCTAATGCAATTAAAAGTCAGACATTTGTTGGAATACCATTTTTAACTCTGAAGGATACAATGATTGGGTTTTTGATTTTAAAATCAAAGAAACAAAATTTGCATGCATGCAATATGTTCAAATTAGATTTTCTTTTCTTTTTTTATCGTGTTATTGTATTTATTTATGTTCCCCTATTCTAAGTTTTTAACGAAGCATGAACGCATAAAGTAAATTAGCTAATTATTATTATGATATATACTACATATAATCAATCTGTTGACACAAAATTCCTTGTGTTTCCATATCTCATGTTGTGCGTAACACATGTAACACTTCAAACACCTATTAATATTTTCTTCATATATATGCATTCTATTGTCATATTCAAATGAACCCTATAGTATGCACGAGTCACCGCTAATTATATTTTTCTGATGTTTGTCATGTCATGTTAAACTATGTAGAAGAAGGTGCTCCAATCGTTTTGGAAATCTGGGCTTAGTATTGAATCAATCACCACAAATTCCAACCAAACCACAAACCCAAACACCAAACGGTTGCTACAGTTTTTGGCCATAGAAAATGACTTGAGTATGGAGGATATAATAGCCACAGGGATTAGCCACAAAGGCTAGAAAAAGAAGAGAAACACAAGCACAAAGCAGTGAGCACGGTGCCAGGCAGAGAGCACGAAGAGCTGCCTTTTTTCTTCTCAAACACAGCTATTAACTTTTTTCACACACCTAGCAACAGTAATGGGCACAAATATATAAGGGTTGGGTATAGGCTTTTAGAGTTAGAACATATTTAGGCCCCATAGGAAATAAGTGGGTTGTCAACAGATATAAGCCATCCAAGTTTGGGTTAAGCCATGAGTAGCACTAATTTAATTAGGCTGTTTCAAATGGCACAAGTGGATTACATGATAGGTTTATACAATTATAGTGTCGATATACGAATAGTCATTTGGTCGATGCCGACTGAAATAAACAATACTTGCATCATCGCCTGGAAGTTGTTTGACAACAATTTCCCTAACAAACCTCCACCTTGGTGTCAAAGGACTTGCAAAGAAAATTATTATGCATTAGCAATAATCCATAAAGAGAGAATCAATCAAATTGAAAATTATTTACCTCCATCAATATTTAGAAGACCTTTTCAACTTCTAAACTTCACCAACGGTAGCACTTTAGTGCCCATGTCTGAGGGATTATATTGTTTGTACATTTTTTCAAATTTTACAACTTATGACACAATATCTCTAATGAAATGTAATCTAATATCAATGTGTTGGGTGCGTTCATGAAAAACAGGATTCTTGCATAGGTGTATAGTGGCTATCAGAATATATTACCACATAATCATTTAAAACACAAACTTCATGCAAAAGGCCTCTAAGCCATAATGCTTCTTTAATAGCTTCAGTAATAGCAATGTATTCAGATTTTGTCATGGATAGCACAACTATGTGTTGTAACTATGATTTCCACCTAACACAGGAATTAGACAAAGTAAACACATAAGAAGAAGTGAATTTCCTATTATCCGTATCCCCAGTATAGTCAGCATCAACAAAACCCTTCAGTTTAACACCTTCATTATTGACCCCAAGCCTTAGACCTACATTACAAGTTCCCTTTAAGTACTTTAACAACCATTTCAAGGCTTCTCAGTACTCAAGACTAGGATTAGACATGTACCTACTAAGAGTGCTAACAGCGAAAGCTAAATCAGATCTAGTACAAACCATCAAATACATAACAGAACCAATCTCATTTGAATATGGAACTCTACTCATGTATTCAACCTGTCTTTCATTA
>CAIGRO010196508.1:0-46709 GCA_903798355.1 Fraxinus baroniana
GTGATTGCAGGGGAGCAACGTGGGTTTATTTAGCAAGTGCAGACTACAACGTCAACATTCCAAACAATTAATAAGCTTATAAGTAATGCATACATCGATTTATCATACGAAAAAATAATGGAGTCATGGAGGAAATACCAAATGGCGCATATGAGTGGCCAAGTTTTTGGAGAAGAAGAGCCCATGGGTTTAGTACCCTTCCCGTGTTCTGAGTCTCCGATATTACTGTTATCTTTCTTCATTGTCGTGTGTTTTTTGAGGTTTCAGGGTTTTCCCTGGTTCAAGGTTCTTGGGTTTCGGTGGGAAATTGAGAGAGAGAGAGGAGAGAGGTGGTGGGTATTCGAAATAGAAAGACAATAATTTTTGGGCTTCAAATGCATTTCACTTTTCAAATGTATGGTATTTGACTCTTCAAAATCTTTTTTAACCTACTACATATTATTACATTTGCAACTATACTATACTACTCGACTATCATCATCAGTCACATGGGTTAATTGATCATGAAGATTCGATGTGATTAGAATAATGAGAAATATAATAGGCACATGAGTTAATTGATCATGAAGACTCGACATGATTAGAATAATGAAAAATATAATAGGTATTCGAGTTTAGTAGACACTCGACAATCTAAACAATATTATATGACAGATTCTTGACGAGCTCAATGTCCTCAACTTCAAAGACAATTGTCCCAAATGAGAATAACCACTACACCTTGATTCGCTCCCTGTAATCGAGAACAAAATTTGTGGTGTTCACTTTCTATGAGAAAATATTTTTGTAATCGTGTCCAATGGCCTATAAAATAGCGGGAGATAAGTATATTCTTCCTCTTCTCTCGTTTTATATCTTCATAGCTTGCCAATGCCATTACGATCTCCTTCCAATGACAAAATTGCTCATTTGAGTGAGTGATAATGCATCACGAGAAATGTTGGCATCTTTCCATTGTATGTCTTCCAAAATACAAGACTCCATGACTATCACTTGCTACTAAGTGAAACTAGTAGACACAAGAAACCATCAGCAAGTAGCACTAAAAGAGAAGTAGGCAACATCTGAAAATCTAAAAACTGCAGTGTCATTGATGGGGGAGGGTGGTTGCACTTTAATCGGAGAGCTAGGTCTGGCTAGGACGCATACAGGCTAATTGTTCTTCTCCTCTAAATCTCCAGTTCCCTTTTCTCAACATTTTGTGGTTGGGCGTGGACAATACTTTTACACGTAACTGGTTACATCACTGGACTAACATACTGTTATTGCATATTATTGTGCAATGTAGAAAAGCATGTATCTCCATATAAATAATTCAATATTCTATGACAAGTTGCACACTTTGGTATGCAGTAATCAAAGCTATTGCAGCTGCATAGAACATTGGACAAAATTTAAACCTTTTACTCATTGATCTCGTCAAGTATTATTTAGTCCAACATTTCAACCACCCCATTAAGCCCATTCAGTCCTTCTAGGATTGTTTTCTAAAATATACACACGAATTGGACAGCACTATGTCTACACAATGACATTGGACAAAATTATAACTTCTTTAAATTCCGTAACCATGCACGGTGATCTACAGTGCATTGTATCAAACAGTAGACAACATCTCAGACATTCCCATTAAATCTTCCTACATAACAATTCCTAAGGCACACCAAAATAATAACTAACTGAAATTATGTCGTCCAAAATAAGGGAGAAAGGTGCATAGGATTCTCAGCAAATAGAAGGCAGCAACCGACATGCAGCTATTGATTCCAAAATCCATGTGTGTGGAATGACCTGAGAATCACGGTTTTTGGCTACATTCTGTGCTTTTGCTAATCTTTGCATATAAGGTGAACTTGCTGTTTCTGATATGCATCCTTCTCGGGAACCAAAATTATAAACAAAAAAACATGTAGAAGTTGTTCGAGTCTCTTGCATTTGTGCAATCATCTGTTCTGTGCTATCAATAACTGTACCCCCACCAACTGTAACTAGATCTATAAGTTCGTTCTTGTAAGCTGGCACATAATCCCCAGTAAAATAGAACTTCAAACCATGAAAAAGCTTTGGTGCCTGTGTAACAATAAAAAGTTGTTCAGCATATAGTGCTAGCTTTCTAGTTACAAATGCATCTACACAAGTTGGGATTCTCAACAAAGTGATTGAGAACATATAGCTAAAAATTTTACAATCTAGTACCTCTAGATCGCGACAACATTTGGCTGAAGCCTAATGTCTTTTTTTTCATCATTCATAAGACAACAATAATGTAGATTTGCATTAAATCTTAAAAATACCCAATCCTTAGATCTGTGACTTCCTGTTCTAATACATGATGTTTAAATGTAGTATAATAACAACAATGAACAGAAAGTATTCTTTCGCAAAATTAGTAACTCTTACACTAGTTGACGCCCTAAGTCTGCCAGTTTTGGGGCCATCACAACAACCATGATTGTCCTGTTTAACTTCATATGGTTCTTCATTCATAGGATGATTTGCTTCCATACAAACTTTTATCCCTGAAAATAAATGGTTTGTACTGTGAACGCTAGAATGATCAACAAGTCAAACAAAACAATTATCCAATCATCTCTTTCAAGATTTTCTTTGTTTAGTCTGAGTGTAGATCTATGCAGTTATTGCCCAATCAATGGAACGAGTCATTTGATAACTTACCAACTCTTGATTTTTATCATTATGCCCAATCAAAAGGAGAAAAATCAATGAGGAAAATATTTGACTCCTCTCAAAATAGCCGAAGTTATACATGTTTCAAACGGATGGAACTCAAAATGGCCAAGGAAGGAAAAAAAACTTGCTGCTTGAACACAAGTGGAAATGTACATGGGGCTTACAATCCATTGTAAGGATCCATCGTCCACTCAAAATTGCCATGAGAAATATGGAAGATCTACAGCATGCCCCCTCTGCATTTGTGGCTGCAATTACATGTGTAACTTTTGGGTTCCAAAACTTGAACACAGTAGCTCCAGACATGGTTGCAAACTTGACCAGCAAATACTGCATACCCAAAATCAAAAGGGAATAATTAGGCTGTTTGACATTTCTACTCAGGCACGGTATATAACCAAGAATTCTATGGTGAAATGTCCAATCTGAGGTGAAAATGGCACTTATTCAAACATACTTATCTTCAATTACCAGAGAAGGGGAAAAAGGAAAAATCACTTTAAATGTACAAATCTAAAAAGAGAAATATTTTACAAGTGAGAGATGTCTGAGAAATTCTTCAAATCTAATTATGCATTTTGAACTTCAATACTACAAATAACTGAATCACTAATATGGTAAAATATCTCTGAGATCTTTCTACTTCACCAGTGATCTTCATAATTATTATATCACAGTTAATATTCAGTAGTACCAACCTTATCTTCTGAAGACAAAGCAGATCCACAGAAAAACCATTTCTTTGGTCCAGTAGGTGACGTTTCCCAAAATCTCAACACATTAGAGGATCTGCACCAATGATATAAGACTTTACATCAATTTAGAAATGGCCAATAAATGCAACTGGATAAGCCAATTTCAACCAGCCAAAATCAAAATAATATTTTGTAGTTTGTCAAATGACTCAACTTGATGAACCTCGGAACTCTTGATTGTGACACTAAAAAGATATGAGAAGACCAGTCAAAATTTCCTACAATCGACTTCCAATGGAGCATCATTCTTTAGTAAGTTTCAGAAATATTACAGTAAGACATTCTCAGATCAAAAAACATGAGAAAAGCAAAGATGACCTTGGTTTTCTTATATATATATTTTCTCAAACCATTATTTGACAACATATTAATTGGCACAAATGAAAAAGGACTTGGTTGTTGCAGAATAAGAATTTGTCACTCAAATTCCTCAGTATTGGATTACGCAAAAAGCAACTTAAAGCACGGGTATATTAGCCAAAGGAGGGCACAAATCTCTTTTCACGTCCCACCACCTGAGTTATACAAGTGAACAAAACCATGGAAAGAAGTCCAGTAAGATTTCTCCAAAAGCAACTACATTTGTTCAAATGAATAGTAAATTTACTAATTGTAGGAAAAAAAGGTCGCATACGAAAGACAATAAAAAGACCTCCATACATTTTAGTGGACAAGGAATCCTTTTTGACACTTCCGAACTCTCGAGATTTGGATTTCTCCCTTGGGAATTTAGCAGAGTTGTGAGTTGGGCAGAGCATTAGAAAATCCTCCTGCATGTTGGTTTTATGATATATAAAGCTCGGATAAAGCAGGATTAGGATTTAATTTCAACAGATAATGAGTGCGTAATAGAATTAACACACGGAGTCCCATCTGCAATCCGGCATTTCAACAGCACAAGGCACGTGATAACTTTGACGGCAGGACTTAACAAAGCAACCAAGTGCTGCTCCCTTCAACCCACATCCACTGCACTTGAGCTTAGAAGCTCTTGCCACTTCAGACTCCAAATTCTTTGCTGTTTCCCCGACATAATAAATTCGAGGGGTCCTGCAATAAATAATTTATAATACTGAATATTGTGATATAGTCCCCCTAGGGCAAGTATAACAATTTAGAACAAGAGATAAAACAACGATGTGAACAAATCCAGGCTCAACTTGGTGTCAACAAAAACCCTCCACTATCTATAATGATTCAAGAGTGAGTTCATACTTCGGAAAGAGCATTATAATATGAAGAAGTCTTCAGTTGGCAAGAGAACTTCTCAAAGATGGAAAGAAGCTTCTATCTCAGGGAAATATTCAATTTGGCATAACATATATTGCACTTGTATGATTATAGTTGATAAGTCTAACATGAAGATCCAATCTCGGAGCATAAAGCATATTCCCATGAATACCATTCAAGACATTTACTGTGGACCGGAATGGTCTTAGCTAGAGCAGTGACATCTCCTACTACTTCCTTTCCCTTGGCATAGTAAAGCACTGGTCCTGTCCACTACAATATGTAGGAAAAATAAATTAGTTCAAAGAAAAGAAGAATAATTCAAACATATAGAGATACATTTTACCTCTAATCCACAATGTTTTATTGGCAACAACAGAAAGTCGATAGCATGAGACTCGCATAACGATTAAAATATAAGAGACATTATTCATGTTGAAACTTACATCTGTCTGCTTAGAAGAATGACAGAAGGAGCAAGAAATTCTGTCTATGTTTGGTGCATCACGGAGTTCCCCATTAAGGTTGGAAACTGTTGTGTTGTCATCAGGAGACGATAATCCTTCACCAACTGATTTAGACAACCCATAATCATGTTTTTTTTGTCTTTTAGCATCATCCCGTGTGTGCAATGGGTCTTGATGGAAAGTTCTATCAGCTATTTCACCAGGAGCTGTATCAAAATCACCCTCGACTAATCTTTTGGCTCTATGTGTTCCAGAACTCTGCACTTGTGAACAACAGCTGCTTAAAGATAGATGATATAGTCCCGCAACAATTTGGCATGTTCAGAAACTAACATATTTCTCGCGTTAGCTCAAAAATTCTGCTTGTTGAATTTTGCAACAGCATGAACATTTCAATAGTAGAATTTATGATTTAAATGCTAAAACTATATAGATAAGCTTAGCAAGATTGCATACATAGTTGACTATAGATTGATATGATTCCATAATTTTGTTTGGTCTAATTTCCTCAATTTTGTTACCAGGCCCTTTCACAGTCAACTAACAGGAAATCATGGAAAAATGAACCGGTCAAGCAAAGAACAACAATCGACAGAGGGCATTTATCAGAAGCCCTCTATAAAGAGGAAGAAAAAAAGAAAAGGAAAAAATTGACCATTTAACAATCATACATGTACAGCACATACTAATGGTGTTCCCCTGTTGAAGAGGAACACTTCAATAGCTGTGCATACTTTATCCAGAAGAATATGCACATCATTTAAGTTTGAGCAGTTTCCTATGAACTATAAAGTATAAAAATAATAATAGAAAAACACAAAATTCGAATAAAATACATAAATTTCTAAAAGATACGGAGTGGTGTTGTACTTCTAATTTAATATACTGGAAGGGTTGAATCATACCCCATCTCTGCTGCCTAGATCACTTCCTTGAGGTTCTACTTTGTCAAGTTTCTTTCTTGCTTTGTCATCGAGGATAGAATCTGATTCCCAGCACCAGTTCAAAGATTTTCCAGAATCTGAATTAATCATACCGATTAAGTAACATCCACATTGCCCATATCGAATTGGGATCAAGAAAATATGTAAATAATGATACTTGAAATTTGAATGATAAACTATTGCTGGTGTTACCATTAGACAAATGCGGGAAGATAGTAGAATTATAAGTAGCGTCCATGCTTTTGTAAATGGTAATGGTATTCTCCAAGAGCGGAACTGACCTCGTCTCCGCAACATGCATCAATTTATTCAAATATTACGACAATTAGATTGGTAGAGGTGCCCTAATGATAACAATAAAAATTGGGAAAAATTGCACTATTGGCCCCCAACCTATGTCCAGTGGCAAATTAGTCCAAGTCTATCATTATAGAAGCACAATTAGTCCCCAACACCTAAAACCATCTTAATCTCTTTTAGAGCTCGTTTGGTACCGATTAAAATTCAATTAAAATTGAAAATATATTCATTATTGGGTCTCACTCGTCTAATAAAAGTCAACACTAATGGTTAATTTGTCAATTTTAATCCGATTTTAATCTCTACCAAATGGACTCTTAAATTGTGATGTAACCCTCACATCTTGACAATTATAAAGCTAAATTTTGTTTCTCAACTTGAGTAGTTACTTAAATTTTTGAAATGAGGCATTTGTTTCATGAGGGATACATAATACTTGAAGAAAATTTGGACAATCTTCATCTTTTGGGACAGTTTGTGCAACTATAATAAAAGGTCGAGGATCATATTGCTCTTTTCAAAAGTTTGGAGACCAAATTACTAGTCAGACAATAGGTTTGGGACCAATGATAAAATATCCCCAAAAAATTAATATAAATTAATTAGCTACGAATGAGGAAGAAAATATCTAACTCCCGCACGTATTTTTACATTATAGGGTTCTTAAATTTGATTCCGCATGTTTATTTTTCCAAATTAATTTCTTGCAAACCCAAATTAAGATGAAAAGGGTAGATTTAAGAAAGACTATGATTGTAAAAAGACTTTATTAATTAAATACCTCCATCAACGAACAAATGCTTGCATGTAGGGCATTCTGATCCTAATTGGGGAATGCAAAACCTACATTAAACAAAAAAGGAAATGAAATTGAATCAGAAAAGTGCCAAGAAAATCTCCAAAAAAATTTAAAAGCACACACAAATTCGTATAGAAAATAACTTACTTGCATAATATGTGATTGCAGGGGAGCAACGTGGGTTTATTCAACAAGTTCATACTATAACATCAACATGCAAGAAAATCACACAAAATTCCACAAGTCCATAAGAAGAAAGGCACACATTGATGAAATATGAAGAAATAATAGTAATTGAGGAGGATATACCAAAGGCCGCATTTGAGTTCAAGCCCAAGTTTCTGAAAATGAAGAGCCCATGGGTTTCGCATGTTGTGAATCTCCAACATTACTTTGTTTAAATTTGTTGGGGCTGAATGGCTCCCTTATATCCTAAAGTTAATGCAGAATTTCAGAGAGCACAAAATGCATCAGTAGAGGAAGCAAACAGATACAGATTAAATCAATAGAACAGATGATAATCAGCTAAAACAGAGGCAACACGACACAGTAGGAAAGAAACCAGCATAAGAAACTGAACAGAATGCATAGGTGAAAACAGGAAGGTAACTTACTCAACTTTTTATTCCAAGACTTTACAGTCAAGCTACTCTAAAAAACATCAAAAAATATTTTGCATATTTTCAAGAGTTCACAACTCTATCTCACATTTTATTTCTCATTCTTGAGTTGCTTTCTTTCTTCAATCAATCAATCCTAATACAATTATTTATAGGCACAAAGGGGTATCAAAGTTAGTTATTAACTACCTAAATAACTAAGGTTCCTTTTTGTTGAAGATTCCAACTGAATTCAATTGATCAAAACAGCGAAAAAAGGGGCTCCAACTTGCAAGTTCAAGATCAAATTACCAGAAAGTGCTCTAATGGTGTCTATCATCCACGAATGGTCGCAATCTTCCTTCCTAATGTATGTTGTGCTTATCTTGGCATGTTGGCTCATGTGTGTGGGAGGCTGTCCAGAAGACTATCAAGAACCTGGGGGTCGAAAGAGCAGTCCGTCACAACATGCTCACTTTTTCTTAACGGTAAAATGGTCATGAAACTTAACGTGAATATAAAAAAGAAAAGAAAATAAGAAAGGAAACAAACAATTATAAAATGGTTCAGAAGAAAAAAATTGTCCTTTTGGAATGTGTCAACGAGGATGATGATAATTTCCTCGCGTGACTTGTGCATGCGACAGTTGATGTGTTGGTTGCATTGATGAAAATCGGTGATGGCGTGGATGGAGACGTGGGACAAGATGGAGCAGTGACGTAGGATGGTTGGTGAGGATTATGAATTTTTCTAGCTTTTCTTTTCTTTTTGATTTTTCTGACGGAAACTACTAACTGCACATCTAAAACTATAAGCCCCTACTTGTTTGACATTTTAAGGAGAATTTTTACCATTGCTTAAGGGTTTTAACCGCAATATTTGACCACTCTATCTCAGGGTGGGACCCACTTTTTTGAAAAATAGGTCAAAAAATTCATTTTCATGTCAAAATGTTGTGAAACAAACGGGTTGTAACTTGTAAGTTAGGAATTATGCTGCCAAACAAATTAGAAGATGGATGAAATTGTAACTGACCTAATAGTTTGGGATGAAAAGCGAAATTTCCCCCGTTGTTAGGTTGTTAACTAGTTATATCACGTTTTTGCACGTACAAATCTATTAAGTGAGGTTTTTAAAAGCGTTACTTTCAACACCTACTCAGAGTTTGGAGCCGCCCGCCTAATACCCACATAGCACGAGCCACTTGGCCAAACAAGCTGTACTCTTCAGTAACTCTTTAAAGGGGGCTATTTGTGAACCACGGCAACAAATTTAATACTCAGAATATCCCAAGTCCCAACTGAATAGTCAGTCCGCCACACCGGTCTTCAAAACTCTCACTTCGCCCATGAGAGAAAGCCACGTCGCAAAGTTCGCCGTCTTCTTTCTCCTCCTCACGGTGGCGACTGGCGGCGAGGAAAATGGAGACAATAGCGGTGATCTCATAGGAGAGAATGTGAAACTATCGGGGATTATAATTCCAGGATTTGCTTCCACTCAGCTAAGAGCATGGTCAATATTGGACTGTCCTTACTCTCCTCTCGATTTTAATCCCCTAGATTTAGTCTGGCTTGATACCACCAAAGTACGTTGATTCTCATTTTTCATTTTTCGTATTTCTGTTCCTTTTTTTTTTTAACAGTTTTTGTGTTCTAGGTCTAGTAATTGTGGTTTTTGGTTGATTTTTAATGTGTTTGATTTGATTATTTGCATAAATTTCCTGCTTGCAGCATTTTAGTTGTGTGATTTTCGAACCTTTGTTAATGTTCTTTGTACATTTCATACTTTTAGCATGAACTTTTTGTTGTTTGACGGATATTAGAACACGCAATTATAGAATTGTTAGCCATAGTGAACAATTTAACGTTCACATATTATCTGAGCCCAGTCAGCTCTCCTTAATACGACTCTGTTCCCAATAGTGCTGGCCTTAAGTATTTTTGTTCGAAAGAAATAAGCATCTCAATTACAATGGAAATTATGAACATAACTTGCGATTAATAGTTTAATACACCAAACTTATAAGACACAATCATTGGACATTCTAAGTTAATTTCACACAAATTTAATTTATTTTTTTCCTCCTTCATTCAAATCTCTTCCTTTTCTAATAAGTTTTTTAAATGAAATCAATATAGACCACATATTTGTGGCAGAAATCTTAAATCAAGCCACTAAAATAGAGAATGTCTCTATACCTCCAAATGTGGTGAATTGCTTATCCCTTTTGAAGTGGCTGATTCAGTGATAATGTCGTACATGTTTCAGCTTCTATCTGCTGTGAATTGCTGGCTTAAGTGTATGTTACTGGAACCTTACAATCAAACAGATCACCCTGAATGCAAGTCTCGCCCTGACAGTGGTCTTTCTGCTATTACAGAGCTTGATCCAGGCTACATTACAGGTATAACCTTTGATGCTGGTCTGGTAACCACACACTTTTTTTCTTTGACACATCCGCATGTAATGAGTCTTATATGTGGTAATTTCAGAATTGTACTCTGTTTAGATGTATAGTTCTACTCTTCACATTACAGGTATAAATTTTTAGGATTGTGAAGTTGTGCCTTTATGCCAATGTTTCATCTTGGATTCATCTGTGTGACACTTTATTTTTTCACTGTGGATTAACTTAGATAATCAAATATTATATATAAAAGTTATGTTTGAAGTCTTGGTAAATTGAAAACTGTAGTTCTAAATGTTGTTTTTTGCTGAATGATTTTAATGATCAGCATAATGTATATATTTTTTTATTATGGTACTTTGACATGTTTGACATATTTCATCTTCTGCTGATAATATCCCCATCATTATAGGTCCTCTTTCTTCAGTGTGGAAAGAATGGGTTAAATGGTGCATTGAGTTTGGTATTGAGCCCAATTCAATTATTGCGGTCCCATATGACTGGAGATTGTCACCATCAAAACTTGAAGAGCGTGACCTTTATTTTCATAAACTAAAGTTTGCACTATCCTTCCTATCTTTTGAATTCTGTTTAACTGATTTGCATTTTACATATCATTTGATCTTATTGCTACATCCATGTATTTTGCAATTGATGAAGAAAAAAGTGCACATATCCAGATCATGAAATTCTCCACAAAAAAAAAAAAAGGAGAAAAGAAAAGGAAGTCACTATAAGAAATAATTTAGGATCCAAATCTTTATATAAAATGTTTCAGAATCACTATCTATTTTTGTTTCATTATTTTAAAAGTGATTTGCATCCTAAAGAAATTTCTAAGATTCGGTGTGGATCATGGTTTGGATTTTCTCTCTCCTTTTACTTTATTTGTGTATTTGTGTGGATTCTTAATTCATTTATGTCTGTTTCCCTATGTCTAGGCAGTTCACTAATTATAAGTGACAAGATCATGCTTGTTTTACATAGATGTTAAAAATTTGTACAAGGAACCATTGATTTTTCCAGGCATGCAAAAATGAAAATATCTGAAGCAGTGTTGATGGCGTTAGCAATCTTAACAAATTTTCTGAACATTCTTCGATTTATTTTGCAAGATCTGCTCCTGCTTTATTGCCCATTTCTTTCCAGACAAAGGTTGGAACTTCAAACAGACGTTTGCTTTGTTTTACTTGCTGCAGGATGACTTTTGAAACTGCTCTTAAGCTGCGTGGTGGCCCTTCAATAGTTTTTGCTCACTCATTGGGTAACAATGTCTTCAGATACTTTCTGGAGTGGCTGAAATTAGAAATTGCCCCCAAAATGTATATCAAGTGGTTAGATAAACATATTCATGCCTACTTTGCTGTTGGTATGCTTACGCCACTCTAACTTTGTTTTATCTTTAAAACAATGCTGGTCAGAAAGCCATGCAATTATGTGTTGTTCTTCCCTCACTTTGGCTTCAGGAGCTCCTCTTCTTGGTGCAACCCAGACAGTCAAAGCAATACTATCTGGATTCACATTCGGGCTTCCTGTCTCCGAGGTTTAATTTCATTTCTTATTTATTTGTTATGATATACTTTTGTTTTAAAGATTTCACACCTTACAGAAAAAGATGCCTGATTTATTAGTATGATTAACACATTTACGTGTATTTAACTAAAATGTATTGGTAATGTAGGTTGACTTACTTATTTTCATGGCATATTTCTAACAAGTTCCTCAGGATTAGAAAGGGCATAAGATACTGAGTTATCCAACCTCTTCAGTTTTTAACTTTCTTCTCAAAAAGTTAAAATTATATTTCTCGTTTCTTAGTATTACTATTTTCTTGAGAGAGTTTTGTTATTGTGAATAATTTAAGCAACATCCTAGGAATTATTTTGAATGCAAATCTTTTCCCAGTTCCGAAAAATTTCACAATTACACTACTGTGGCACTATAGGATAGGTTCGATGGAGGGGGGGGGGGGGGGGCTACAATTTGGCCCCTTTTGCTTAGGGGGGGGGGGGGGGGGGGATCTACAATTTGGCTCCTTTTGCTTTTTGACTCCTGCATTAACACATTTTCATCATATAATTTGGCAAGTTATCAGGGAACAGCACGAATGATGTTCAATTCATTTGGCTCTTCAATGTGGATGATGCCATTTTCAAAACATTGTAGAACAGATAATGTATACTGGAAGCATTTCTCTGACGGGAACAAAAAAGGTCATCATGCATATCATTGTGATGAGCACGAGTTTCAAACAAACTACTCTGGATGGCCAACAAATATTATCAATATTGAAATTCCTTCAGCCCGAGGTATGCCATATAGTCTCATGTTCTGGTGTGCTTCATTTGTTTGGGATGATTCAATGTGCTGCGATACACTTTATACTTAACCACGCTAATCGGAAATTTTTACTATTCTGGCAGGAGATAAAGCTTATCCTTCGTTTATAGAAGTAGAACAGGCGAACATGTCTGGAATGGACTGTGGATTCCCAACTCAGTTATCCTTTTCTGCCCGTGAAGTGTCAGATGGAACCTTTTTCAAAACCATATCTGAATATGATGCTGATAGTCAAAGGCTATTGTACCAACTAGAAGAGTGAGTTGTCAGTTATCGCCGAGGCTGTGTATCTGTTCTTTCACTTGAGCATGTTTCTGTACTAAGTTATAGTTCCTATTTCCCAGCTGCAAGGGAACCTGATCCTGTTACTTTTTCCTCTTCAAAACTCTGGTCAACTTTTTTTGTAATATGTAGATCCAACACTTGATATCACGTTTTCGACCATTTTAATATTGTCATACGTCTTCAACCTGTATTTACAACTTTTACTTCCAGGTAGCTTCAACTTTTCATCTGATTACTTGCCAGAAACTTTATCAAATGAGCTATAACTGGTTCTTTTCATATTTTCCCCTTGATCTCTTTCAAACAAATGATATCATTAATTATTGAAGTGCAACACTGAGTTTTCTAATTCCAGTATATTGCAGGTCATACCACAGTGATCCAGTTCTAAATCCTCTAACACCTTGGGACAGACCACCTCTTAAGAACATCTTTTGTATTTACGGAATAGATTCAAAAACTGAGGTCAATCTTGTTTCTTGATTTTCCTGCATATTTCTAGAAGTGAATTCTAAAACTGTTTCTTCTTAATGTAGAATGATTTTTTTCCTATTCTTTATGTTGATGAAAGTTATGATATCTTCCGTGTGAGGGAACAGGTTGGTTATTATTTTGCGCCAAGTGGGAAGCCCTATCCTGATAACTGGATCATAACTGACGTCGTTTATGAGTTTGAAGGATCTTTATATTCCAGGTGACCGTCAACTACACACGAACTGCATAATGTGATGAATTATACTGGAAAGATTTAACTCGGTTGCTTTGTTCCATCTGGTTTTACTTCAAAAATATTAGAAACTCTCAAATTGTCGTTCATCAAATTTGTTCTCATTCTCCTCATGTGGCGGCCTGGAGGGATTAATGGGAATGTTAATCAAGGGTAAATTAAACTTCTTAGTAATCCCTAACCAGCAAAGTTTTTTAATTGCATGCCGAGACTCACTCCTGTCAAATTGTTGTAATATACATAGGTGTTGAAATTCAAAACGACAAATATTATATTCCCTATTCACGTAACATACTGGACGAGTGCCATGTTTACTAATTTGTTATAACTGTCAGCGTATCAATAGGCATGATGACTGCCAGTCTGCTACATAATTAGGTTTTTGTCTTGACTTTGTGACTGAAGATCCCAGAAATCCTTTCTTAATTGAGCCTCGGAGTTCTGAGCAACAATCCACTTTTCTTCACTTAATGATATGGTCCTGGTATTTCTTTCTAAATGTTTTTCTACTGGCCACGTTCAAAATATTTGTGCTACACATTGAATTATGAAGAGAAAGCTGTGTGGAAATTAATCGGCTTAACCAAGCATGTTGTTGCTAAAGCACTTTTATGATAGTAGAAGCCAAAGGGATAACCTCATATCTTAAAATTAATGGAGAAACCATACAGTTAACTTAAGAATAAAATTGTTCTAATGCCATGCAGCTTTATGTTTAGACACGTGCCTTGAGTTGCACCTCTGTGTGACGTGTTCCTAGGGGCTGTAATTTAAGTCCCTTCCCTTGTCAATGCTTACATTATAGCTTACTGAGGTACGGCCTAGAGAACAAGACTTAGGGTGGTTGAAACGTGCACTCTAATTCTTACCCTTTCTGGGCTTTTTTTTTTCAACAGCTTCGACATTTGGGCTGGTTTTCTTCACAGGTGAGAATGGTCTAGGGTTTTTTGGGTTGTTCTAATTCTAAGTACAACTCTACTATAATATTTTGAGAAAAAATGGAAATGGAGATTAGAGGAGTGATTTTTACCACGTGTGCTAGCCATCTACCTCTGCAATTGAAGTGCGACCACCCTCCCCCACTAGTGACATTACAGCTTTTGGACTTTCAGACGGTGCTTACTTCTCTTGTAGTGCTACTTGTTGTTGGAATCTTGCATTGTTTAGTTCCCTTTAACTAACTCGCCAGTTAGTTGTCCACTTTCGGATATTGTTTTTTTTTTCCTTGTTGGATCATGTTGATCCGATCTTGCAGTATATATAGCAATAAACCGAACGGAGTGGCAAAATAAGAGTCAGGTAGCCGAGCCTAGTTTATTGTTGTATTTTCTTCTAGTTGCTGCTTGTGCTCAGTTGATTGTTTCCTCTGGCTGGCCTTATTCTTTTTAGTGTTTTTTAAACAAAACACAAACAAAGATTCAGGGGTTTTCAGGTTCCACTAAATGGTGGTTTTTTACTTATCAAAAAACTAAATGGTGGTTTGGATTCCCCGACCGTATATAAAATCTAACTCACGAGAACAAGAGGATGGGGCATAAACCCGACCTCTTAAATGCAAAACAATGCAACCTTCGGATGTTACTGAATCAGCAACTTGGTTTCCCTCACGATGAGTGTGGGAAACAATTTCGCGGTCAAATAAGAGGTGTCTGGTCTGTTTGAGAATGATCCGAATCGTCCATGGTTCTCCATCTCTAGTGATGCAGTGAACGGTGTGTGCGGAACAATTTCACGGTCAAATAAGAGGCGTGATCTGTCTGAGAATGATCCGAATCGTCCATGGTTCTCCATCTCTAGTGATGCAGTGAACGGCTACAAACTAGTATGTTTCCACCTAATCCAAGTCGTCAAGCAAGTAAAATCCTTCCCATGATAGCTTGTAACTCAGTCTCCATAGGATAGTCTCCATCCCGATCTCGAATAATTCCCTCACCACTAGCAAAATTATCATCGATGCATCCATCGATGTTGATCTTATAAGATCCCATCGGTGGAATACTCCAAAAGACCAATATATGTGGGGATGGAGGAGGAAGAGTTAAAAAAAATACTAAAAAATAAGGCGATAGCCAAGTCTCGTTAAAATAAACGACACATATGGAGAAGTGAAATCATGTGATAGACTCTCCAAATGGTCCATCTAGGCTTAATGCGTATCTCTCTTTGCATAATTCCTTTCAGTCCATAAGAACCAAAATATCAACAAAGCGATGATAATACAAATTTGTCCATTTCGAACATACTGGCCCGAATAACCTTTTTCCTTTTAGTTTGTGGCTACTTGGTTAATTATCATTCACCGTGAACTAATATGTTAAAATCATGTTGAATACTTCAATTTGTGTATGTATATTTAAATGTTTCATATGTGTTAATATTGGTTCTATTTTCTATTGTGGTTTTATATTATGTACTTCTTGTACTTTAGACTGCATTCTTATAATCATTTTGAACTATTTTATTCATGGTATTGAGTCTTAAGCTTGAAAGTGCCTCGAGACCTACATCTCACCTTATGACAGCAAAACACCTTGATTTAACCTCCTTAAACTTTGTTCATGGGATGCTTCTCACATACCTTACAAAACTCATTTAATAGTTAACATGTTTAAACAAGAGATGGGATCAACTTCCACTAGGTGGAATTCTGATGATACTTTCAACATTGCACAGCTTTTGATAGGGTAAATAATTTATTCAAAATCCTAATTGATTAGTATTTTCCGTGAAGATTATGCTTGCCAAAAATACGATTTTGTTTGAGTTACCTAATGATGTAAGAGTTGTTAGGTAAACACCAGGTAGAAGTTGACGTCTATCTATCCAATGCTAACTCTATTAACCTTTCTAGCAGTAATAATAAACCGGAGGCATATTGAGCCGTATATAGTGAAGGAAGATAAATATTAAAGGTTGGAATCTCTTTCTCTCGCCACAGTTGTATTTAGAAGGTTTGAAATGACTAGATTTTCAGGGGTTTGGGAGCATTTGTGTATTTCTTCTTACAAGATTGTCGCCGCTTCTTCAATTTCCCTTCGGAAGCCCTACTAAATATGAGAAGGTGCATTCCAAGTTGTGATGGTGTTGTGTAGAGTGAAAAGTAAAATTGAAAAGAAGAACAATAAGATTGACATATAAGAATTTACGAGGTTTGGCAATGTGCCTACATCTAGTGTACGACACAAATAAATTCACTAACTTCGAATAGGGTTACAGTAGGTTGTTTATATAGAGCCGTAATCCAGAAATTACCTTTACAATACCATACCACTGTACCGCATGGGCTTCGTCCTCCGCTCCATCGACTAGCCCCCAATATATAAAAATATGAGCCACCTAATCAACAAGTATAAGAGTGAGACACAATCTCATAATCCTATATTTGATGAGATGATTTTGCCGTTGTTATATGTTCTTAGCTTAGATTGTTTTGAGAGATGCACTCATTTGTGATGTGCATCAACTGGAAAACTTCAGATACCCTGAACTCTTAATTTAGTTGATTTTTTATTTTTATATTCAGGTCTGGGAATTTGGTTGAAGGGAACCCTGGTGCTGCAAGTGGAGATGAGACGGTATGATAATCATACCAATGCATGTGAATCTTGTAGAGTATAATATTGTATGTAATTGTGTGGTGCTTCAGTTTCACTTAAGGATGGCTTTTTTATTTTGTAGGTACCATACTATTCTCTCTCCTGGTGCAAGAATTGGCTAGGACCAAAAGTGAACCTAACAAGGGCTCCTCAGGTATTGACAACTAACTCAAATTTATTATCTATATTATATCTGTAGAGACCTGTAATTATTGGCACGGTTGTGCTGGTTTACATAATGGTTTACATACACATGATATGGAGATAAATGATTGGGTCAGAATTTCTTCTACCAAATAAAAAAAAATACTTTCCCACTCTCTTTTTGACACTTCATTTATATGTAAATCATTATGTAACTCCATTACGTACAAGTAACATTATTCTTATTGGTATATTGAGTTCATTGAAGCATTCATTTATTTGCCTTCGTAATTGTCTTCTTCATACATTTTCCATTTTTTCTTATCATTTTCCGTGGTTAAGGAAGATGTGGTTTCACTTTCACATAATTCTCTGTCGTTCTGACATGAATATACAAGGGATGCCTATACATGCCTCCCGCACAACAAAAATTAAGTAGACAATAATGCCAATTAAGAATCAAGACTATGACATCTAGGTGAGTGATGGAAAATGATCATTTAAATCAAAGGTTGAGAAGTCAGTCAAAATTTTAGCCAACTTCTAAAAATGACTGTTGATGATATAAATGTAAAAGGAACCTGAGAATAGTGTATAATTGAATGAAACCGTATAAATTTCTACTCTAGAGATTAATTGGAAGCTTCTCTAGTTCTAATTTCAAATATTAATGTTAATTTTATAAAAATTCTGCTGTTATGATTACTAAGTTATGCTTGTTTCTGAATCAGTGAAAAAACACTTCTATAAAGTTCACATCTTTCATATACCAAATTGTTGAACACCTCATTTCAACATGCAACTTTAAGCGCATGCTAAATTCATTTATTTATCAAAGTCTGGCACATGTACAATTTTTATAAATGAGTGACGTTTAAACACCCAAGACCTTTTCCTATTTTGGTGCCATGTTGAACCACACCTAAGAGTTTAAGCTATTATAGAAGGGACACTTTTACTTATTTAAATTTATTCTTCAACACAAAAAGAAACGAAAAGAAAAAATATGGCTCATATTGAACCATATTCGGCTTTCCTAATATTGAACCATATTGCAATTATTCGGCTTTCCTAATATTGAATCATATTGCAATCCAGCTTTTCACAGTCAATTTAGCTAAAAACAAAACAGTTTTTAGCTTTTCCTTATGGTCCATGTATTTTGTTACATTCATGATATTACTCCACCATGCTCATGCTTTGATTAAATCGTTGTTACTTTTCAAGCTGAATGAACCTTCTGCTCTGGTACATATGAGTACAGATGCAGGATTTGTCATCATGGCTCATGTCAATGTTCTCGTTCCTCTCTAGGACACTTGAAATTTATTGGTAGGAAGTAGCATTATACACGACAGGCTTAATTTATGCTATTCTGTGAATCCTGAGGGGTTGCTCAATTGGTCAGACCTTGAGTTTGCTCCCTAATGGTCACCAGTTCGAGTCCACTCAGGGCACTGAGGTAAGTACCCGACCGTAAATTTCAGGCCCTGTGGAATTAGTTGAGGTGCGTGCAAACTGGTCCGGACATCCACGGTTATCAAAAAAAATTATGCTATTATGCAGGAATGCTGAAATTTTTTTGTTACCTTACTGCATATACTTATCCCATATCTGTGCTACTTCGATTTGTCATTTTAGAAATTTTTTATGGATAAATAATAAAAAGTAAAGTTGAATCATGATTATTAAAAAATGTGCTTCATATGGATAGAACATTTCTCCAGTTCAGCTAATATCTTCTTCTCCCTCAAAGAATTAACATAATTTAAAGACATAAATTATTTATTTTTGTCTAGTTGTATTTGTGACTACATGCATTCTTCTTGCCTTCGTTGTGATCCCTAAGTTTCAGTATCTTTTCCCTTGTGATATCATGGTTCCTTTTGCTGTTTTATTTTATTTTACGTGCCAATCTGCTGATTGATGTAGCATCTATACTGAAGACTTTTATAAATGTATGATGACTTCACGTACAGGCTATGGAACAAAAATTGTTTTATTAAATTATTAATTGACAAATTGCAGTCTGAACACGATGGATCAGATGTCCAAGTGCATCTAAATGTCGAACATGAGGATGAAATGGATATCATTCCCAACATGACAAGGTCAGCTAGAGTGAAGTATATGACCTATTATGAAGACTCTGAAAGTCTTCCAGGAAAGAGGACGGCAGTTTGGGAGCTTGATAAAGGTATTCACATTATCTTTAAGTAGCATATATTGCTAGATCGATAAATTTACTTCAAATAATATCTTGGGTACTAATTGGTAGGATAGTCAGCATTAGAAAATTATATGAACATCCAAGTTCTAATCAAGCATGAGGCGGCATGATGATCCCTCTATTTTCGTCTTTCTACATCTTCTGGAGCTTTAACAACGTGAACGCTTAATAATGGATGGCGCTTCTCAGGATGTTAGAATCTTGCTCTTGGCAACTGAAGCTGACTCCATGAACACTAGCCTCTGAATTCTGATATTTCTTTTTTCCACTGGTCACATGGTTTATGATGTTCTTGTTTCTTATGTAACGGAATATTGAATTAATTGTATCATCAGCAGTTGATTTAAAAGAATTTTTTATGGTGGGAATTAAAAATTACGAGAAACTGAATTAAGGCTGATTAACTATTTGGCATTTTTTTTTGTCTTGTGTGTGTGAAAATGCTATAATGCTATGTCACAAGTTTTGGCTTGGAAGTTAATGACAAAATCTGCTCGTAGTGAAAAACGGTGGGGGTGTGGGGTTTGGGGGAGAACAATTTACTGCACACCTTGGTCTTGATTTATTGCACGTATGCATGGTGGTTATCGGCTCATCATTTCATTATAATGTTATGGGAAAATCATAGTATTGGTCCCCAACCTACTGTTCCAAAAGCAAGGTGGTTCCCGACCTTTTAAACCTGAGCAAGTCCTCAACTGTTAATTATAGTGGTTTGATCAGTCCTCGATGATAGAAAACTTTCAAACCTCCATTAAATTGCTACGTGATGGGAACATGCCTCACTTAAAATCTGGGCATCGGTTGCTTACAAAAAAATAAAAAATTGAACTTCATATGGTTGGACTTGTGGGGGTCACCTGATGATTTAGTGGAGATTTGAACGGTTTCTGCCATGGAATAGTGATTTGGCAACTACAGAAGGTACTGTATAACAGAATGTTGGGGACCATCTTCCGCAATAGGTGGTTGTCAAATAGTGCAATTTTCCTTGAGTTGTTTGTCTGAAACCTTAGGTGGCAAAGCAGTTAGCTTTTACTTGGTATGATTTGTTTGTTTGATTAGTACAAGTTTCGTGGTCAATAAACTGTGAAATTAGGTTTATATGATAAACCACTATTTACTGTCAATTAATCATATATTACATTTCTGGCATCTCGTTTTTCATCTTAGTTTGCGCTGCTTTTTGGTTGATCTTGCTAGAACAAACTTGCCCTTTTGTACTTATTATCAATTAATACTTTTCATCTTGATTGTTCTATTACATTCTCAGCTAATCAAACTGTATCACGTGCAGCCAACCACAGAAATATCGTGAGATCTCCAGTTTTAATGCGGGAACTGTGGCTAGAGATGTGGCATGATATTCATCCTGATAAAAAATTTAAATTTGTGACGAAAGGTATGTGTCACTGATCACATCTTCTAACAATCTTTTGTCATTTTTTATGATTTAAGATGAAACAGGTAAGCGTGGACCTCTGAGGGATGATGACTGCTATTGGGATTATGGAAAAGCTCGGTGTGCATGGCCTGAGCATTGTGAATACAGGTTTTGTAGACTATCCTTTTCATTATGAATGCAGGTTTTGTAAATCACCTTAATAAAAAAAAAAAATTAAGTTAAAAGTAAATAGTTCTCTATAATGTATGGAATCTGCTTCATTCTGTATAATGCAGATATGTTTTTGGAGATGTTCACTTAGGGCAGAGCTGCAGACTAAAGAACTCGACAGCTGATCTCTTGTTGCATTATGTATAAACTGCAAGGTATGATCCTCGCAAGGTGAGTTTAAAGAACTCTGCTAGACAAAAGAAAGTAAAGCGTAACTTGGAAAACTCTCAAAAGTGTACTACTACCTGGGAAATGAAACTTATTGAAATCTTTATTGCATATAGACTTGGTAAGCTCGGGAGCTTAGGGAACAGAGTCAAGTAGCAAAAGTTTAAGGCGCCAGTTTTTAGTAGAATGTCAGTAAATATATAAAACAATGAAGGTGACATTAGCTAATGGGTGGGGGGGGGGGGGAGGGGTAGGGAAGAGGAAAATTATATTTTTCTGTTTTCATTTTGTATCGTTTTGTTCAATTAAAAATAAGGACGTCGCCCTTCACACGTTAGTATTTTCAATTATGTGACCTATTCTGACAAAGGTAAAGCTGCAGAAACATGGGAACGCACTTTCAAAGACGATGCTGATTGCCTCCACACTTGGTGAGCACATAGGGTATTGCTTTTTCCCAAAGTTCCAGAGTAATGACACGTTCCCGTATATGTTGTTTTAGACAGACTTGAAGATATACTTGTCACATTGTAAATTTGAGAAAGTACCATTTGTGACAGCATTTATGAGTAGTTGGAAGTCCTTCGATATCCAAGGGATGGAAGAATTTTGCAGGATTATTGTATCAGAACAATCTAATACCACATTTAGGATAGGTACATGTATCACACGATAATTCTGAAAAGTATGTTGGATATTTGAGGTCTCTCTCTCTCTAGATGTTCAGCCTCGAGTATAATTACATAATATTCGACTTTCATGATAGTTACAACTTTCTACTGGGATGTGCCTCATTTGGTAGATTTCCAATTTCTACCCTATTTGTTTGCACAATGTCTATGTTGTATTTCAAGGAAGTTGAATAGAATATGTGCACAAGCACGTTTAAAGGTCTTCCCCTAAATGGCGTGTGCGACTAGACAATTTTAGACATGATTAAGAATGGAGAAAAAGTGATTAAAATATTCATTGGGCTGGACACCAATCTAGTAATCCACCAATATCCTTTTCCTAATGATATAATTAGGTTGAGACATGTTTTTAACTTTTGAAAATGAAATTTCGGGCCTTTTTTTTTTGTTTAAATTCTCCTATTTTGGTATTATTTATATATCAATAAAAAAATTAATTATACTTTAATCTCTCACTCATCCCTTAAATTACGCATTCATACTATGTTTCCCAATTAGGAAAATCAGTCATCAAATCCGGAAACTCAATCTCGATTCCTAATTTAGAGCCACAAACTAATACTACAAAAGTCATGTTGACCGAAAATGTAATTTTGATTATTTTGTAACGTTGTTGTACAAGACAAATGAATCCAAATTTATCTGTATATCATTTCCATTTATAAACGAATATTGATTTCTGGAATTTTAGGGGTGTGAAATCAAGAAAACATTAGCCCGTTTGGTAACAATTAAAATTGATAATATGGTAACTCAAAATTTTTTAAAGTCTATAACAATTAAGAAACATTTAAGAGCTAAAAGCAGTCTCCTCTCTACTTTCTCTTTCTCGAAAGCAGAGGAGGAGCAAAGTCCATAGTTTCTTTCTACACTCCGTCTGGGAGCTTTTACCATGGAAAAAATTCAGGAAATGTGGGAGAATCTTCAACTGAACGCAGAGGAAGAGGAAATAGTCGAGATATATGGAGAAGGAGTCTTGAAGGTCAGGGAAAAGGGAGATCGAAGCCTAATAGGGAAGATATGGATGGATAGACAGTTAAATACTTCGGTTGTTCAATCAACTATGGGGAAGGTTTGGAGAATTAGTAAGCCAACAGAATTTACTATGATGGGGTGAAATATTTTTATGATTACTTTTGCCAATCAAGCGGACAAGCGACGGGTCGAAGAGGGAAGACCATGGCTGTTTGATGGAGCGGTTTTCGTGATGAATGCTTTTGAGGGCTTTAAACCATTGAACGAAATGCACTTCGATGTGGCGGCGCTATGGGTGCAATTTCATAATTTACCTCTTGCGGGAATGACGAGGGAGACATGTATCAAATTAGCAAGGTCCATGGGCAATGTGGAGGACATAGAAGTTGATGCAGACGAGGTGGGATGGGGTACTTCGTTGCGTGTTAAAATTGCCATGGATTTGCGAAAACCTTTGGCAAGGGGACGGATGGTGATGTTGGAAGGAACTAAGACATGGGTGCCTATACAATATGAAAAGCTCCCCTGGTTTTGTATAAAATGTGGAAGAATCATCCATGATCAAGCTGGATATCCAAAAGCATCGGAATCAAACAAGGAGGTTAGGCAATATGGTAGTTGGCTACGAGCAGAGATGGGGATTCGAAAATATAAATCCTTTTCGATTCCCGATTTAAATCCACCTCTGATGAAATTTGACAAGGCAAAGAAGAAACTAGTAGAGGAGGATGGTGGCCACGATGGGATTCCTGTGCCGGACGGTGATAACCAGGTTACTGAGCCTACAGTTGTCAATAGCGGATATGGTGGGATGGTGCTTGATGCGTCAACGAAAAATCAGGAATTATCCGCTGAAAATCTGGAAATGATTGAAAATGAGCAATTGAGGGAATTGAAGGGGGGATTGCAGGCAGATTCTCAGGAGAACTAGAATATCCAGTGGGAACGTGATATAGGGCCACCAATTGACCATATGGGCTTGGACCAACTTAAAACACCAAGCCCAGAAGACAAGACAGACCAGGGAGTAACACATGAACCAAATAAATGTAAAGCCCACTCCACCTGGAAGAAACGAGCTCGTGTAAGTATCTTTTCTCCAAGTCTGAGTTCTGTGACTAAATCAAAAAAGAGGCTGAATGATGATTCTGAAGGCAAAAGTGAGAAGAAGAAAACGAAGGTGAAACATGGCATGGAGAAAGGCATGAAACAAGTTTCAGATTTTGAGACTTTTGATGTTCAACCCAATAATTTGGTATCGACAGAGGCTGTCCAGCAGCCCTGTCGGGATCAATGAGTATCCTAACCTGGAACTCCCGTGGGCTTGGGAACCCACGGGGAGTTCGGGTCCTCTCTGATTTAGTCAGGGAAAAAGATCTCATAATCTTGTTTTTGCAAGAAACAAGATTACATGAACGCAGGATGTACCGATTGAAATTTCGTTTGGGTTTTAATAACTGTTTTGCTGTAAGTAGTGAGGGAAGAAGTGGGGGAATTGCTCTATACTGGAAAAAGAATGTTACAGTTTGTATAAAAAATTTCTCTCAGAATCATATCCATGCTTCGGTCGTACTACAAAAGGATGAATTATGGTATTTCACATGAGTATATGGCCACCCGGAAGCTAGTCGAAAGATGGAGACTTGGAACTTAATACGATCCCTTATGATCCCTAGGGAAGCTGGATGGATGTTAATTGGTGATTTTAATGAGATATTGAGTCATGATGAAAAGAGTGGGGGAAGAGAAAGACCGTTCAGACAAATTCAAGATTTTAGAGATGCTCTTGATGATTGTAACCTTGTTGATTTGGGTTTTCGTGGAGCTACATTTACCTGGAGTAATAATAGGGAATCAGGGGAAACAATCAGAGGAAGACTGGATCGAGGCCTTGCAAATTTGAAATGGAAAGCCATGTATCCAATGGCTTATGTTAAGCATGGAGTTGCCGCATATTCTGACCATATATCGATATCTCTGTCTCTACTTGATGACTCACCACAAAGGAAACGAGCTAAGATCTTTCGATTTGAAGCTATGTGGACAAAGAAGAGGGCTGTAAAGAAGTAGTGGAAAGGGCTTGGAGGAGTGGTAAGGCTACTGATGGTATGAGTGGAATCAGCGAAAAAATCCAGTGTTGTGGAGAACTCTTATCTGCTTGGAACCAGAAATAGTTTGGGAATGTATATAAGCAGCTGAAGCACGCCAAGTATAAGCTGAAACATCTTGTTGAGATATATCCGAATAGACAGTCTTAGGAGGGACTGAAACGAGATAGATTGGAAGTGAATAAGTAGCTTGAACGTGGAGAAATAATGTGGAGGCAGAGATCACGAGTCTCATGGCTGACTGCAGGGGATCAAAACACCTCATTCTTTCATCATAAGGCATCACAGAGGAGGTCTAAGAATCTTATAAGGGGTGTAAGGGACTCAAATGGTAACTGGAAAGTCAATGCTGAACGGGATGCTGAAATTTTGGCTTATTTTCAGAATCTTTTCATAGCTGATATTGAAAGAGGTAATGCACAGTTCCTGGACACCCTGAGGGGGAGAGTGACAACCGAAATGAAAGAAGAACTGGAATCTGAGTTCATAGCTGAAGAGGTTAAACGAGCTTTAAATGAAATGCACCCTACTAAAGCTCCAGGACCAGACGGTATGGCCCCTATATTCTTTCAAAAATATTGGTCTATTGTAGGAGAAGAAGTTACTTGTGCTGTGTTGAATGCTCTTAATAATGGTATCTTCCCTCAATCGATAAACCACACTTTTGTTACTCTTATTCCCAAAAGAAAGCAAGCGGAGATGGTATCCGACTACAGACCGATTAGCCTATGCAATGTAATTTACAAGTTGATTTCTAAAGTGCTAGCGAATCGGTTAAAAAGTACATTACCCGTTTTAATTTCCAAATCACAGTGTGCTTTCGTCCCTGGGAGATTAATTTCAGACAACATACTTGTGGCGTATGAGCTAATCCATTTTCTTAAAACTAAGAGACAAGGGAAGACAGGTTTTATGTCACTTAAACTTGATATGAGTAAAGCCTATGATCGTGTTGAATGGCATTACCTCCAAACAGTGATGGAGAAAATGGGATTTGGAGAGAAATGGATAAATTTGATAATGCTTTGTGTGAGATCAGTGTTATTCTCTATCTTGATTAATGGAGAACCAAAGGGACCAATATATCCATCTAGGGGTATTAGGCAAGGGGACCCCATATCCCCTTACCTATTTTTGTTATGCAGCGAAGGTTTGGTTTCTCTGTTACAGAGAGCGGCTGATCAAGGAAAAGTGGAAGGCATTAGAGTCTGTCGAGGAGCTCCAAAGGTCAACAATCTCATGTTTGCAGATGATAGTGTCTTGTTTTGCAAAGCTTCTGTTTAGACCAATACACATATACTCCAATTACTTGAAGAGTATGAACATGCATCAGGTCAAAAAGTGAACAGAGATAAGACGTCTATGGTTTTTAGCAAATCTGTGTCAACAACCACCCAAAGAGAAATTTTGGATTTTTGGGGTATCCAACACCACCAAAATTATGATCATTATTTGGGACTCCCCTCAATATTGGGTGGGAACAAGAGGAAAGCATTTTCAGATTTAAAGACAAAGGTATGGCAGAAACTACAGGGATGGAATGAAAAACTGTTGTCTCAAGGTGGTAGAGAAATCCTTGTTAAAGCTGTTGCATTATCTATTCCCACTTACACAATGAGTTGTTTCAAGCTTCCAATATCTTTGTGCAAAGAGATAGAGAGTATGATTGCAAAATTCTGGTAGGGCCAAAGAGAAGAAGAAAACAAAATACGATGGATAGGGTGGAAGAAATTATGTAACACTAAAGGTAGAGGAGGTATGGGGTTTAAGGATCTCTAGGCTTTTAATATGACTCTCTTAGCAAAACAAGGCTGGAGAATTCTACAAGAAGAAGGATCACTGCTACAAACGATATACAAAGCTAAATACTTTCCTCATGGACACTTTAAAGATGCTAAATTAGGAGCAAATCCATCATATGCGTGGAGAGGTATTTGGGAGGCAAGGAAACTGCTATTTCAAGGTTGTAGATGGCGAGTTGGTAATGGAAAGGAGATAAATATTTGGATTGATCACTGGTTACCGAACCATCGACCACTAAGCTGCCCAGATGGAATTAATGTAGATCAAAGAGATTGGACGGTATCACGACTAATTGATGAGCACACACGACAATGGGATATTGAGAAGGTGTCCAGAATGCTTCACCCCAGAGATGCCTATGAAGTATTCCAAATACAATTAGTAGGAGGACATAATAGACCGGATGTTATGATATGGGAACCAGAGAAGAATGGTGTCTATACAGTTCGGAGTGGCTATAGACTGTTTATGAAGAATAGTGGTGATAAACAGATCGGTGAGGTGTCCAATGCTGATGACCAACGGAAAATGTGGAAGAAAATTTGGAAAATGCAAATCCCCCATAAGATACGTGTGTTTGCATGGAGAGTTTGCCACAATGGTCTGCCAACACTCAGAAATCTACTGGCCAGGAAAGTGGTAGAAGATGCTAGATGTAAATTCTGCAACAGAGAGGAAGAAGATATAAATCATGCATTATTATACTGCTCTAGGATTGAACCAGTGCTATCAGCAAAGCTGAGTTTCTTAAAAAATAATCCTGAGCAGCGGGACATCGCACATATTGTAAATCTGATGATAAATAGGAACAATCCTGGTGAACTAGAGGAACTTTTCTTATGCTTGTGGGGAATGTGGTATAGAAGGAACCAATTTATTTTTGAGCACAAGATATTTACTCCACAGATGGCTATTGATCATGCTATTTCACTTGCTGGGGAATTTAAATGTGCAAATAAGCAGAGACAGCAAGGGAACAAGATATTTACTCCACAGATGGCTATTGATCATGCTATTTCACGTGCTGGGGAATTTAAATGTGCAAATAGGCAGAGACAGCAAGGGATCCATCGCAAAAAAGGGTGGAGCCCTCCTCCGGAAGGGATCCTAAAGCTTAATGTTGATGGGGCTTTATTTGAGGATCAATGCAGATACGGGACTGGGATGGTTCTCCGGGATGCAACAGGAAAGGTGATTTTCTTAGCCAGTAAACCAGAGAGGGACAGTATGGACCCAATGGAGGCAGAGCTTCTAGCGATGCTGAGAGGTTTACAAATTTGTTTACCTTTGTCCATCTAGAATTTACAAGTAGAAAGTGATTCAGTGTTGGTGGTTCAAGAAGTGACAAAACTACAAGATGAATCTTTGTCCATACGGGGAAATTTGATACATGAGATTCGGCAGTTAATGAATAGATTCCCGAACATTGATGTAAGGCACAAAAGTCGCGCTATTTAACTCAGCTGCACATTGTCTAGCTAGGAATTCATGGCATCTTAATGATTTGGTAGTGTGGTGGAATGATCCTCCGGACTTTGTTTCACACATCATTGAACATGATGCATTGATGTAACTCTCTTAAAGTTATTTTCATGAAATGTGCTTTGTTATCAAAAAAAAATAAAAAAAATTGATAATATGGTCGTTATTGGGTTCCACTCATCTAATAAAAGTCAACAATAAATGTTAGTTTTTCAGCTTTAATCCGATTTTAATCTCTACCAGACAGACTCTCAGAGAGAGGGGGAGAGAGAGTAATGACAGCCACATTCTGTTAAATTAGGTACCTAATTTCTGTGATAACGTTTTCTGTGACTGTGTTTTTCCTTTACAAGTTACAAGATTGCAATTGACCTCCATCTCTAAATGATTGATTCACAAGTGCCCAATATAAAACTATTGGTCTTCGATTTGATTTACGGTCGAAGTCTATGCCCTGCTGCTTGCAAATTGGTTATTCTCCCAGTTACGCCTTGACAAATATTTGTCAACTCAAAACGACTTGTTTAGTATAATAAAATGAATTGAACTGAATAAAAGTATTGTCATACTCAATTTAACGAACCAATTATGATTTGAAATGTCAATCATCACCATAAACTACCCAGAAAAGAGGGAAGAACTCTGCAAACAAATGTCAAAGAAGTGTGTTGGACTGAACCCTTCAATTTTAATTAAATACCTTAAAAAGTATTACTAGCCCACACATAACTTGCTCCCATGATAGTTCATCATGGACATAGTTTGTAAACAATTTTGCTCCATCTTTTGACCAAAACTCACAGGAGAAAAAGGAAAAGAAATACAAATTATTATGTCTTTCTTTTAAATTTGTTGACTCTAATGTCAAGTCGCTTTCCACATAAATTAGCACAAACAAACTAATGAAATATTTGATATATTAATTTGTAGGAGTGGGAATATGCTGTGTACATAAAAGCACACATAGAATTTTGACATAATTGCTAAACGGCATCCCCCTATTGCGGGGGCGCCTGTGGACATTATGTGAACCCTTATGTCAAATGCTATGTACCCATAGCATTACCCTAATTTATATAGGGAATTTTTTAATAAGTTCTCGATATTCAATCAAATTAAAAAGTGTTAATTTGTGAGTCTTAGTAATCTTTTGAAATTAATGAGCTCAGATCACATATTCGTTTTGTTTTGTACTTCTTGATGCATCGATGTGTTTTAGGTTTGAGAAATAAATGCTTTTTTTCATAATTAATTATGTACCACTAATATTATGTTACAGCTAGACAATATGTTTGAAAATGGGCAATAATTTTCACGCCTGTCCATATTGACTAGGAGGTAAAGATCAAAGTATTACTCATGAGTATGTAGAATATTAAGTCACACNAAAAAAAAAAAAAAAATGATTAACGTTTCTAGATCGATGAAATTATGCGTAAGTCAACATGTTTATCGATTCGATCATTAGAATGAGTTGGTCGAGCTCTTCTCGATCTCTGGTCAAGCTTTGTTGGGTTTGAAACCCTATTTGTTATTTTTTCTTGTAAAATTTCAATAGCTCAATCCTTGAGTCGAGCTGGTCTAACTATTCTTTCGACGGAGTATAGAGAAAAGCTATCCAAGAAAATCTCCTATTGTTTTATTGCTAGGCAGCCTTACATAATACTTGCTTCATATGGGAACGAGACCACATAATGTAAATACTCGATAAAGGGGGGGGGTAGGGGGGGGGGGGGGGGGGGGGGGGGGGGGGGGGGGGGGGGGGGGGGGGTGGAATTATCATTATCTTTTGTCCATTGTATTCATCACCTCTCCCTCTTATATGCATTATGCCTTCAAGTTCAATTATGAACTTTTATTTTAAACTACTACCAACCACAAATTAAATTAGTTTTAATAATATTGGATAGAGATTTTAAACTTATTTCGTTGCAATATTTATTACAAGATTACAACCACCGTATTAATCTATTTCCCTTTTAATATGTTCTACGAGATCACATCGCTCTTATCGACATAAGCATTGATAGGCTCACGTAGAACACGTCGACTCAACTACGTAAGCCAAATTCTCTTAATGCATGTTTGGGAAGGAGGATTGAACAGAAATAAAGAGAAATATCAGTTCAATAACGGTCGACTTTGATCTTAATTTCTTTGGATACTAATATGACCAAACAATAAAAATGATTTAAACTTTATTTTTATTAATAGTCGATGAACAAGAACTCATTACTGTAATCTTCATGAATCTGTGAAAAGATCTACAACTCCATCTTTCCCTTTAAAATAAAACAAATTGACTACAATCAATCATATCGTGGTGAAACTTTATGTATAAGGAGCCTATTTTATTACAGGCATGAAGGAAAAAATATATATTTTAAATATAGGCATTAACTTTTGTATACTTAACACAATAGACAATAGCTAATCGATTTAGGACCCGTTTTCTATTTTTTATAGAAGAGCTAGCTAACGAAGTTATTTTATTAGGTATTTGAAAATTAATTTTTAAAAAAATTTGCTCTTTCAAAAAGCTTTTAAGAGAAACATATTGAGGCCCCGTTTGAGCCACCTTATTATCTCATTAAAATGAAAAATATGACCGTTATCCATCACATCAACATTTAAATTTAAATTTTATATTTCTTGTGTGAACCCAAATAACGACTACATTTTTCATTCTCATTCTACAATAATTTGGCTCAAACAGTCTTCTAAAAGTTCTTCTTATAAGCCTCTGTTTGGTGCATATTTTGTAGTCAGAATGAATTTTTTTTATGTGATGGAAAATATTATTTTATTGAAGAATGTGTGACTGAAAATGAGTAGAAAAATGAGAATGAAAAAAAATAATGTGGCTTAAAGTATTTTTATAAAATTAATCAAACATGTCCAAAGCAGTTTTTGAATCTCAAAAGTTCATTTAGACTTCTTAAAAGCCATCAAGCCAAACGGGCCATGTTTTGTCAAACTTAAAAGAAGTAAATTACTTTTAAGTAACTTTTTTTAAACACTTCTTAATAACTTATTTTGAAGTAAAGAAAACTTAATGATTTTGAAATTAATTATTGTTTTAGCGTTTGATTACGAAACTTTTTCATTTTCAACTTTTACTAATAAAAAAATATTTATTTCAAAAACTTATTTATTTATAAATCAACTTTTTAAGCTTAGCTATACATGCTCTAAAAGTTTACAAACTCTGTAAATAAATGTTGAACAAACCTCTGAGTATAGAAAAAAAAAATCACAGAATTTACACAGGAATTTGAATTTTATCTCATGTGTGGTGGGTCCCATGTGAGATAAAATATTGCCAAAACTCCCCCCCACCCACCCCCTATTGTATGGTCTCGGTCGATACATGATTTTTGAAATCCTGTACTTATAGCAACTCATAAATGTTTACCATTAATTGATATGAATGGAAATCATCAAAGCCAAAAACATATGGAACCCTAGAAGAATAATTCTACTAACATTATTTTTAACTAGTATAATTTAATGATTAGGACCTTTAATTGTTTTAATTACCTAGGTAAAACGATGTCGTAACATCAGACAGATTGTATCTTTTTGAGATACAATGTCACACATGATCCTTATAATTGATGATTAAACATGTCATCTTGTCACTCTCTCCTTTTTCTTTCTTTTTTTTTTCCCCCTTATTTTGTTTGTTAGTTCTTCATTGCTACCTAATACTAAATTTAAGTGTATATCCTCCTTCACTTTTTCGACAAAAGAAAGAGTCGAAAATATGATAGAATGATTATGAATTAATAACATTAATAATTACTTTTTTTATTTTTTTTATTTTATAGTATGCATCGGTAGATAATAAATTGAGACCACGGTGACTTGACTCATTGTGCATTCTAGCACAATATCCAAAAAAGTGAGAACCAAAATTAAATTAACATGATATATTATGATTGTAAATGATTTAATTGCATTGGATATTCGAGAAGATAGAGGAAAATGATTAATATAAGTCAACTTCAATTTTATAGAAAACAACGCTTTGTTCGTTATATTTGTAGTTGTATTACATCATATGCCACATAAAAAGGAAGATGTTCAAGGTACATAGTAACTTGTATGTATATTCTTGGATGAGCATACAATTTTTTTTATAGCCCTTGTTTGGTGTGGCTTATAATTTTAAGTCAAAATCAGCAATTAATTTTAAATCCACATTTCATGGGAACCACAACTTTTTAATCCCATATTTTATCGTGTTTTTTCAAAATCTGCTTAAAATTTAATTTTTAGTTTACACGAAAAAGGGGCTTAATCTGTATGTTTGGGATCATGCCAAACTCTCCATCCTTGTACCGGTAGTAGCTTAAAAACTCTTATCTAGGCTTTGTCTGGACGTAATTAAAATGACACAAAACTGGCTTTTTTGGACCGTTGCCATTCAAATTGTGAGCTGGCTGTGAGTAAACAAAAGTCAAAAATTGTGGGCGCGATGATTGGAATTAGAATTATAATTGCGCCAAGACAAAGCCCTAGTTTCGTTATAGTTCAATAAAAAATCTTAAAATTTTACTTATAAGTAAATAAGAAAGTTTAACAACAAATATTCTTTTGTCAAAATTGAAAATAAATTACGTGTTCTAAAAGCAACTTTATTTTATTGTCAAAAATAAGTAATTTTTTTTTTTTTCAATTATGGGTAAGAAAGTAATATTTGGATAGAGACTGGGCAGAACAAACCATCATTCTTGAATATAATGACAGTACTCAATCACTGTCGGTGGGCTGATAATCAAAATCAAAATGAAAAAAACCCATAAAAGTTAGAGGGGAGACAATAGCAGTTGAGGTGTTGACAACTCTTAGCAGTAAAAATGATTGTTAAAAAAAGTGTTTTTGGAGAATACGTTTCATGGTTTTACAAAAGTGAAGATGATGGGAAGATAAGAAGCATTTTCTACACACAAAAATCATATTGTTTGCCATATAAGTGGACTAACCTCATCAGGTCCCTCTTATTTTCACCATATATTTTTTTATTTTATTTTCCCTTTCAAAAAGAATGGTTTAGCTTTTGATTTTTATAGTTAAAGTACCCAGTTTGGTACACATTAAAACTTTTATTCTCATTCTTCTACTCATTTTCAACCACACATTCTTCAATAAAATAATCTTTTTTCTATCATATCAATAATTTTTCATTCTTTTTCAACCACACATTTTTATCAATTTACTATTTCAGAATATATTCTTCTAAAATAATGCGACTCAAACACACTAACCAGGATGATTGGCAAAGTGTAAAGACTAAAACTGTGCCTATCACGACCTACTTAATTAGCATCTACGCAAGGCCAAACATCCAAGACTAGATTATGAAGTCGTCGACCAACCAAAGTATGATCGAACAAGGTTATGACAAGAAGTTAACCCTTGACTTGAAAGTTTGATTAAATTTCATTTTACAAAACAAATTTACATAGTGTCCTTAATGGAATGATAATACTAAGTTGATCCATAGGTAAACCAACAAACGAATAGAAGAGTAGCATCGAAGGAATCTCGACAAATACAAATAGTGTGTACTTACACTACTCCACTTTTATTCAATTAATAGAAAGTGATCTACCGAGGTAGGATCTTGAGCCCAATGGCAGAGTCAAGGGGAACAAAAAAAATTTATACTGCTTGTGCCACAAAGGGAGGAACTACTTCCACCATGTTAGCAACCCCGCACTATATATTGTTGTGGTCTAGCTCATTTGCACAAAGGAGAAACTCTACTAGCCAATTTGGTTTCTTAGTCATATTCAAACTCTATCATATTACAGAAAAAAAAAATGCTTCTATTTTCTATCAATAACGTAATTAAAAATTCTTTTTTTTTTTTTATCTTGAGTTTCAAGTATAACAAGTTAGGCATCATAGCTATGTCATTACTTCTTGATAAAAGATCGTCCACATCATTGACACTAGACTTCAAGCACCAAGACTTTAGTGCCGTATGTCGAAAAGACAATTTTCTCCATTCCTCTTGGACCTTCCGTTAGAAAATGGCTTTTTTTTTTTTTTTTTTGCATAATTTCGAGTGGGACCCATTTTTTTGACTCTTTTATTATTATAAATAAAAAAAACTAGTGACATCGCTGTACAGGCAGTGTCAAGGATTGAGTTCCAAGACCATGACTTCATTCATCACATACATGATCTCTGAATGCCAAATAACATACTTCTACGTGTATTTTGTCTTTTCGTTCACGACAATTGATTGTACTCGTAAGTTGAGTATTTTTTTGGCAAGAAAGCTTTGTTGCACATTTCCATCTATATCTCAACTTTTGTTTTGATCCAGTTGGAATATTTAACCCTCCAAAGCATTTAAAACAAGCTATGCTTGGAAATCTATAAAGATGCATGCTCTAAACAAAAGAACATTTGATATCATGTTAGAAACTTTATGTACATCACATAATTAGGGAATCTCAATACTTGAATATAAAGTGGAAGGGACTTTTGACTTGTGATTTACTTGTTTCAAGTTCTAATATCTCTTTAGTTTACACACACATTTATATTGTAAAATGGTCCAACTTTTTTTTATTATGTTGTATATATAATTTTTTTGACATACTTATTTTACCTTGTAACTTTTTTGATGTTCATACATAAAAAAGTAAAAAAATTAATTTGATTCCAAAAATACTTTTTATAATTTCAGTAATAATTATACGTCACATTAATTTTTATAAACTCACATGAATCAACATGATCTTAAATAAAACTTTTTTTCTTGAAACAAAACGTACAAAAGTAGAATACGAAATTTTGCACATAAGTTTTACTTCACAATTCATTTTTAACCAATAAAAGGATTCAACCAAACCAAAACAAAGGACATAGCTTGATATACAGAAATTATGGTTCACAGACAATTTACACACCCTCACCCTCACAATAGGGGTGGGTGGGAGTGGGACTCACACATTTGTAAATATTGGTAAGAATTCTGTGAACAATTATTCTGTATATTTGGCTTGACTCCAAAAAAAATTGGTTCTAGTTCAATTCGATTTTATCATTGACCCTTTCGATTCCATGCATAAAAAATTGCCAATAGTCAATTCGATTCGGTTCTCTCATTAGAATGACATAGTATCAATTGTGTCCATTCCTGATTACTTGATTGGTGGGTCGAATGTACAATTGATGGTCACTGGACGATACGCCAATTACCGCAAGTGCTGGTACAATGATTTGAGAGGGGGACGAAGGGTATAAAGGTCTTTTGCCATCATGCGGACAGGACAAAAAGGTGGTGCGTACTGCGCATCGCCGCTGATATTAGATTGACGCACTGTGCATTCAAGAAAAAGCTTATGCTCTGCATATAAAGCAATGCTTTTGAGTTTGAAAAAATGGAATTCCATTCAATTTGATCCCCCTCTCTCACACACACATTGAGGGATTAGGCATCCTTTTACACGAAAGGACATTGTTTTTGTAGTATTTAATATTCGAAGTAAAGGAAAATGGCAGCAACTGCAGTCCTTTATGGTTTTGCTATAGAGCGCCGAAGGTACTCTTCTGAAACAGCTTTCTGTTAGAACCCGCAAAGAAAAATCAAGAATATAGGAAACAGAGGGTGATTTTTTAAAATACCTCTCTCTACTATTAAATTCTTGATCCTGATAGAGCCTAGAAACTGTTAAATGGAGTTCTCAGTGTCATTTGATATCCGATGAATAGCACTTTTGGTTTGTTCAATTCAAGATTTCTTAAGGGTTTCTTTTCTTTAAAAAAATCTTATTGTAGTTGAAGAATATTGTTTTAAAGACACTGGTACGCATGGAGAATTGGTGAATTTTGATTATTGGTATTTGTAAGGATCTTGGTTTATTGTATCTTGAGTTCTAGATATCTGAAGTGTTTCTATAATTTTCTTGAAGTTGAAGAAAATCGTCAGCTATGGAAAATTTCTTGAATGGCATGAATGGTATGTGGATTTACATGCTCTGTGTTTGTGTTCTGTTGAATGTTTATGAGTAAGTTCAAGAAAGGTTATAGTTTTATTGGTGAATTAGGGTTTTTAGCAAGAGTGAGAGTTGAAGGGAGGATGGGAAATGATGATAGGATGTTGCTGCCAACGGTGGGCCCCCCAATAAAACGAGGGTTGAGAAGGAAACAGGCTGGAAGAGGATCTTACAGAGGGAGCTAGGGGTTGGAATTATACGAAAAAGAGGGGGGTGAACCTAGGTTTTTTTTTGGGTTTCATTACATTTAGGATTGGTTTTTTGGGGATTAGGATCTTAACTCACTGGGAGAAGGGATAATGGGAAGTCATTTGGGTGAAGTGTTGAGGAGCCTTTGTTTCAACACTGGTTGGAAGTATGCAGTTTTCTGGAAGCTCAAGCATCGATCACGAATGTGAGTCCTTGTATTCTTTTATCTTGTTTTGAATGTCATTCTTACTTGATGCGAGATACATCATGATTTTGATATACTCACTCTATAATGGTTTGATTTCTTGAAAAATAGTCATAACACAGAATTACTTTGTAGAGTTCACTTGCTTTTATAAGTTTGCTAGTTGTTCGATTGGTTAACTGCACAATATCAATTTTTTTGTTATTTTTTTTTTTTGAGATAAGATGAAAGAAATCATTGTCCTTTTGTGTAAAATCCTTGCAAAAAATGCTAAATTAAGTGCGGATATTTGAATTAATGGTGAATTAGAGTGGAGATCAAGTAGAGTGCCACAACAGAGGGAAAAAGGGAAATTTTAGATTAGATGATGCGTCTAACAAGTAATTTTGGCAATTAGTCTTGAGGGTAACAATGAGCACTGAAAAGTTGTAATGGAAGACCAAAGCACCAGCTAATATGAACTTAGATTGCAAGACCCTAGACACTGTGTTCCTACCCTGCCTTGTCTTTGGTGGTGCATCCCCACACAAGCTCTGCCCTACGAAGTGTGGCAGAGAGCTACGGGCTGAAAAGCTTCTACCCTTCTTTTGGGGCTCCTCATCTTGTCATTTTATCATTGCTCATTCCCATTTGGCTGAAGTGTTTGGCTTTTTTCCCCATCATCCTTAGTCGACCTATTGTGTGGTAAATAGAATACACTATGCCTGCCAATTAAATCAAGACACTCAATTGTGGACAGAGGGAGAGTTAATTGTTTGAGGGATGGTAGTATTATTGTGGATGGGGGTTCAATATGCTTTAACCATTGCATTCCATATAATATTAGGTTGTAATAGAATGTGGAGGTTATGATTCAAGTGCAAATTGGAGATACTAAATGCTAAAATCCTAAAGAAGAATTCTTGGAGATCCAGAACACTGATTTTTGGGATTCATATTATGTGGCAAGCACAGAGTTGTTACGTTCTATGATAAATGCAGAAATGGTTCATATTGTGCATATCAAAGAAGAATTTCTGGGAGATGGGGTTGAAGTTGAGGATGTTGATGACTGTAACTTGTCAGCTAAAGCTACTACACAAGAGTTGTTGGTATTAATGAATGCTATTATTGTTAGAAATGATGGTGGACTCTCAAGGACCCTAGCACTCAAACTCACAAATATATTACAAGAGAAAAAGTTTATTCTCTTTGACCAATGTGATTCTCTTATTATATTTGAAACCTTTATTACAATTGCATGAGAAAACAACTAAAGACTTGTCCTACTCAACTAGAATAAGGTGACCTCAATGCACGACCTTAAACGTAACACAATGAATATCCATAAATACATACATGAACCTACGATAAGATTAATGTCTAGATTATAAATTTTTCTAACATCCCCTTAATCTCGACTGGTAAACCACCAAGCATTCAATCTTCTGTGCCTTTGTAAAAAAATCTGCTAGTCGATCTTGGGATTTGTAGGACTTGACAACAACTTCACCATCCTTGGCCAAATCTCTTAGGAAATGATACTTGATTATGATGTGTTTGCTTCTGCCATGGAAAACTGGATTCTTTGCAAGAACAATTGTTGAATTATTATCACCAAATAAAGATGTACCTTTGTCTTGAGGACACTTTAGATTCTTCAATGCTCATCTCAACCATAATGTTTGCAACCAGCTATCGACAAACAATTGTATTCGGCTGCAATAGTCTAGAGCTGCTATAGGCTGCTTCTTTGATGCTCATGACATTGATCGAGCCATTGTTGAAAACATATCATGAAGTGTTTTTATGATCATCAACATTACCTCTCGAATCACTTTCACTATAACCAACCTGTTGATTGTACATCTTTTTGTACAATGTATTATGTAAGGAGATTTTTTATCTATGAAATTGCTGAAGAACTTGGCAATATATATCTTTCTTGTTTATTTAAATTCCCAGTTCCCAAGGTTGTCATATTTCTTGGTTGATTTATCATGTAGAACAGTTAATTAAAATTTTCTCTTTTCTCATTAGAAGTGCAATTCGTGCCATCAACAGTTTTCCTTTATCTGGAATTTCACACAGGATGTTGACCTGCGAGGACGCCTATTACGACAACAACCAATACTCAGAAAGGAAGCGATTCAATGAGATAGCAAGCAGTGTGCATGATGGTCCCTTTTCTCATGATCCTCTTGGATTAGCTGTGGCTAAGATGTCATATCAAGCATATTCTCTAGGGGAAGGGTATGCCAGTTATTATAATTCTTGTCGCATGCTCCCTCAATTAATAGATTGTATATAATTCGGGTTTGGATAACTAAGATGCTTCTTTTTTGCCCTAGGATAATTAAGATACTTTATAACTCTAGTTTGGATAAAGTGCCTAGAGTATGATGTGGCATTCCTCTTCAAATGCCACCATTTTATGTTATTGCTTTATATGTCTGCTTCTAGGCTCATTTTCGAAACAACTGTGATGCATTTCATGAAATTGAAACTTTAAATACTATGTAGCTAATTCTTGTTGATACTGCATTAATGTTGGTGGTTGTTACTAATCTTGTGTAAATGAAAAATGCAGTAAATTAAGAACTGTTTCTTCTATATACCTCTTATATGTTTCTGCTTGGCAGCATTGTTGGGCAGGTGGCTGTTTCTGGGAAGCATTCGTGGGTATTTTTGGATAAGCATTTAGCGGATTCTCCCTCAACATCTGAGGTCAGAAATTTTTTGGACATTCTAAATTATTCTGATGATGGACAGAATTTTGTAATTCCTCTATCACGCAATTATGTCACTCTTATCTCTGGCACTAGTGTTAAAAATTGGAGGGTGCTATGGGAAACAATTATGTATCAATAGCTATTTATTGTTCAAGAGTGGTTTAACTATAATGCTTTGAAATCTTGGGTTAAATAGCTATTTATTGTTCAAGAGTGGTTAAACTATAATGCTTTGAAATCTTGGGTTCCAATGTTTAATATGTTGGCTTTAAGTGTTCTATTTTTTATTGATTGGGATCAGAATTGTTCCCTCATATTTGACATGGTTATTTGAATGTAGCTTTAGTTTGGGAGGATGATTTTATTTTTGATAGATAATCATAAAATTTTATTAATCAAAAAAGAACACACAAGGAGTGTACTATCAATTTAAACAAGAAAGAAACGACATGAAATTAGGCAATCCCTCTACAGGATTACTAGTCGTGGCATTAAACCAAGTATACAAAGTTAGATAAAATAATTCTCTAAATTCTTCAGTGATCCGTATTTGGTCTTCAAAACATCGATTGTTTCTTTCTCTCCATACACACCAAACAATGCATCCCGGGATAAAATTCCATACAAGTTTGTTATCCTTATCACGAAGCTTTTTCCTTCATGCCCGCAACACATCCTCTTAACGTCTAGGCAACACCCAATCCATATGTAGAGAAACCAGAATATTATTCCACAGCCAGCGAACACTGTTGCTGTGAATGAACAGGTGGTCATGCGTCTCCCCATATAGTACCACTCGGTAACATAAAAGCCTTTTTTTCGGAGGTTATCCATCGTTAATACTTGTCCCCTCACAACAGTCTATAGTAAAAATGTCACTCGAGGAGGCAATTTGCACTGTCACACCATTTTCCAGGGGAATGAAGTCTCCATCGGTCCCAATAGGGATTTAAAATAAGAGCGAACCGAAAAAATGTCATTCCATGACAACTTCCATCGGCTACAATCATCATCTCCTACCCAAATTTTCACCTCATACAAATTGGGAGGATGATTCATTTATGGAAGTCGATTAAATATGTAGATCAAGCTAATACAGAAGACAAACAGTGAAAATGGTCTTTAGGGTGTAATCTTTTCTTTGTTTCCTTACTACAATGTATGATCTAGTTTGTTACTATCATTCTAATTAAATGTGTTTGGTGCTGTCCAGTGTTTTGATGGTTGGCAAGATCAGTTTTCAGCTGGGATTAAGGTAAATCCCGCTATCCCATTCCTGAAAGTTGCTGCAATTCACATGAAGTTAGATGATCGGCTGTCACTAGTTAAAAAAGAAAGAAAAAACATGTTCATGATTCATTGTCTGCAGGTTTACCAATTCTCAATTGTCAAGCAATAAAAAATGCTTTTTGAAGGGTGCATAGGAAATGGCAACCAAGTTTCTTAAGGAGTAACTCAAACTTCCACTTTATTGTATAGTATAATTAGAACCTTATTACAGGAAGGAAGAAAGACAAACTGAATTTTAAGTTAAATAACTTCGAATTTTGTTTTGGTTCACAAGTTTTTGACTTAGACTAGTCCACCATCTTCTCTTATTTGAATGAGCTGATGCACCTTTGTCCAAAAAGAGTTGGTAAGTCAAAATTATAATGTCCTGTTGTTAAATTTCTTCATGCTTTTTCTTCAAAAAATCTCAAAAGATGGAGCTTCATTCAGTGAGCGTTTTTACATGGAACCTTGGAATTGGATTTATGGAGGAATATATATAATGAAATTTACCTCTTGCAGACCATTGCAGTGGTGGCTGTCATTCCATATGGAGTTATACAACTTGGTTCCTTACATGAGGTTTGTTGATCTGCATTTATTATCTTGATCATTGTCCTAATGATTTGCATCCATTATATTGGAGTATTTGTATACATACTAAAAAGATCAGCCAAATATGGATTCCAATATTAACATAAAACGCAATGCATCAATGTTTTGAGTTCTGTGTTCAACTTCAAACTTTAAGAATGTTGCTGTATCTGTAATTATTTTTTCCCACGAATTCATATAGAACACGACAGTGTTTTCCTGTTCAAATCTTACCTTTTTTTATTTCTCTTTAGGTAATATGATGTCATTTATATTTTTAGATTGTTGTATATATATTATTTTTAATCTAGCCTACTTAATTATTGGGTGGTTAAAGTTGCACAGTGCTGAACAGATAACTTCATTTGTTTCTACCATCAGCTATCACTCTTTTACTTTTAAAAGCATTTAACCTATATGACATAATGAATGTGTTGTATGTTTGCTTGCGGTCATCACCTTTGGGTTATATGTCAGCCAAAGAGGCAATTAAGAGACTATTAGCCATTGCTTTTTGAAAACTTAGGCATTAATATTGTCAAAAGTCAATGTGGATTATCCCGACTGCTTGAGTGTCTACAAGCTCTTTCCTTTTTATGCACCCATCTAAGACAAAGCTTGGCTTTTTGTAATCTTACCCTGCTGTGATAACTTCATTTTTGCATTGTATTTTGTCCTGTCATGTTTGTTTGGGAGATCAGATTGCCGAGGATTTGAAGCTGGTCAGCCATATCAGACGTGTCGTTTCTATGCTTCATGATTCTTTAGCTGGTGTTATTCCCCAATCAAGACAAAGTAGCATGGCGAATTCTTGTCTGGTGAATCTCTTTCTCACTACGAGCATTTTTAGCTAAGCTTTGAAAAAGTAAAAACGTTGTTAAAGAATTATAGGACATTTTACTTCTTTTTATGTTTGGAGACTTTTTTCTTACTTTCAAGTAAAACAGAGTAGTTAGTTTAAGAGTAACTTCTACCTTTTTTGTTTAAATAAGTAGCTTACTTATTTCTAATTTTGACCAACAAAATGATTATTTGTTCTGAAACAAACTTATTTACCTATAAGTAACTTTAAGCTTAGCAAAACATGCAAGTAGAATAATTTTCTTCCCACATCTTATGGTGTTGTATTCTTTACCAGTCAGATATCGGCACAAGAACTTCAGGTTCAGCAGGTTTTCATGTTAGCAGCATGACCATTATGGATAGATTTCTTCATGAGGACGAAATGAACTTGTGGTCTCAGATATTTCCATCTCTTGGGAAACCTCGTAATCATTCTTATTTTTTCCCTCCACCTAGAGGTTTTTCCAATAGGTTAGTTAAACTGAATATGCATGAAGAAGATAAATACTCAATGCCAGGGTTTGGTGAAAGCGAGAATTCATTTCCATTAAGTTCTGAAAATTTTCTCATTAGCGAACAGAAACAAGTAGAGATGGAATCTTTGACTGAGACAAAGTCTGAAGGTGGAACTACTGACTGGGGGGATTCGAAAAATATCAGCGCATCATTTGTCCAAGATACCAACAATGAAGGGTGTAATTTATATAATGCGACTTTCCCAACCAATAATTCTGATATAGAAATGCCATACTTTCCTTCGGAAAGACTTGACCCTGCAGCTGGTAAGGATCAAGCTGGGGTCTTGTGTGCTCCAGAACTTTCAAATATGCAGTTGAATCAAGATATAGAGAAAAACATAGAATCAATAACTAAGTCTAATGAACTGGATTCACGAAGTACACCTATAAGTTTTGCTGCTGACTATGAGCTGTATGAAGCACTGGGACCCGCTTTCCGGAAACAGAATACTCATTGTGATAGGGAGGCAGAAAAAACCGGGTCAGAAATGGCTATTGAGATTTCCGAGGGAATGGGCAGTAGCAATTTGTTGATAGCGAACTATGATTCCGAGCACCTTCTGGATGCAGTGGTGGGTAAAATTAGTCATGATGGAGATGAAATTTACAGCGAGAAATCCATGTTGACTGCTGAAAAAACACTGGAGACTTGCAAAAGTGATGTGGGCACTATTAGTTCAGCAGGTTATTCGTTTGATCGAGACTCAATGAACAGCTTGAATTCCTCAGCCACATGCGGTGTTCATTCTTTTAAAGGCTTTTCATCAACCAGTTCTAGTAGAGGGAGTGAATATTCAGAGAGGACAAGAGAACAGGTTAAGATAACCAAAAAGAGGGCCAGACCTGGTGAAAGTTGCAGGCCTAGGCCAAGGGACAGACAATTGATCCAAGATCGAATCAAGGAACTACGAGATCTTGTTCCCAATGGATCAAAGGTAACTTCTACCCCTGAATTTCCTCCTTTTGATTTTTTTTTTTTCATGTATTATGTATTGAAATTTCTGACTGACACAGTGCAGTATTGATTCGCTTCTGGAGAGAACAATTAAGCACATGCTTTTTATGCAAAGCGTTACGACGCATGCTGACAAGCTAAACAGATGCTCGGCATCAAAGGTAAGGATTTTAATGTTACTCAGTCTAGCCACCCAAGTCGTCATCTTAATTTATTCCTACTTGCTGCCGCATCCACTTGTTAGCGTATATTCTCATCTTTATATTATCCATAGTAGTATGACCACTTATCTTAAGATCTTCGTTCTGATACCTTCATCTAATGGGCATTTTGTCATTTAACTGATCTTCTCATATTTTATTCATTAATAAGGATTTTAAAAGCTATGAAGAGCTTCTCAAGTTGGTGTGGGTGATAGACTGGGCCCATTAATATTGGCATATTTGTATGGAGATTGAGGGACTTGATTATACAAGATCAGATTGACTGCATCTCTTAGAATTGATTTTCGAAAGAAGTTTCATATATATATATATATATATATATATGACGAGCAATGTTATCATTCTCTGTCAAGTGATCACTGTGAACTTGGCTACCGGCAAATAGAAAATATTATTATTTTCGTAATCATTTATGCTGGGAAAAATAAAAAAAAATCCATGAATGTAGCAATAGAATAGAGTATCTACCAGATTTAGAAAATATAATCTGTGATTTTGCAGTTGCTTGACAAGGACATGGGTATAGGATCTTCCAGTAATGAGCAAGGTTCAAGCTGGGCTGTGGAAGTGGGAAATAACCCGAAGGCTTGCCCAATAGTTGTAGAAAATATAAATATGAACGGCCAAATGCTGGTGAAGGTAAGGATGTGTTTTAATTAGTACTCCATAAATCTTTTGAAGTTCGGTAAAGAAAAATGAACACACCCCGATTGGCAACAATGAAACAAAGAAATTATGTCCATTTTGTTTTTCATTTAATGGTTGTTTAGTTCGAATGATGCAGATGATATGTGAAGAACAGAGTCATTTTCTTGATGTAGCTGAAACCATCAGAAGTTTGGGTCTGATAATTTTGAAAGGCGTAACAGAAGCCTACGGAAATAAGATGTGGATGTGCTTTGTAGTCGAGGTAAAATTATTATTACAAATCGGACCAACTTCTTCCTATATGTGGCAAAACATTAATTGGACACGAACTGTACATTATTTTACTATTGCAGAATCTTAATGTATGTTTTTGAACCTTGTAATGTAATACTTTTTGCTTAGGGACAGAACAATCGAAGCATGCATCGGATGGATGTATTGTGGTCACTAATGCAGCTTTTGCAACCCCAGATTAATAACTAGCCTTGACGGTTTTCTACAGTACAGACTTTCTTCCAGACGTGTGGCTGAAACAAAAAGTAGTCGATAATTTGTGTTTCTTGTGCAGTTTGCAGTTTTTGCTCTCCGCCCGTTTTAACTGTCCAAGGCAATCGGTCGGTTTGCTTTGCTTTGTTTTGTTTTGTTTTGTTTTGTCATTTTTGTGTGAGTTTGTGTGTGGGAAGTTGGAAGTATTGATCTTTGTTTGTATTTATGAAATGGTAGTTTTTTTTTTCCTCATAATTAATAATATTATTTGTAATGGTATATTACATACCATTTTCTATGGTTAGGGTGCTTAGAGGCGTAAATTGAACTATAGGCATTCAGGTGTGTACAGAGTTGGGCCATATGCCTAAAATATGGGCGGAGTTGTTTTACTTGTATTCTATAATATTTTTACTTGTTTTAGTTGAGTTTTTATCACACGAGTTGAGGTGTAAATTTCGCTCGCCAGTTGATGGCCCGTGGCTCTGGCAGAAAAGCTTGAATCGGCTCGGGTCGATTCCCATTTTGGGGTGTTGGCCAGAGTCCGTGTGGCTCGTCACGGACTATTTTTGGCTCGTGAGACTTGAAAAAAAATCCAAGCAGCTGCCTTTGCTGCTGCCTGCTTTTATTAATAAAAAAACGATTTTTAAAAAATAAAAAAAACCAAGCTAGGTGGCAACTACTCAGCTAGTTGCCTGCTTTTATGGGAAAAGGAAAAGCTCGGCTCGAACAAAGAAAAAAGCTCAAACTATTTTAACTCGAGCTCGAGTCTTAAGTTTTGACTCGTTGACATCCTTGCAGACAAGTGATTATTAATGTGAATATTGAAATGGAGGAGTGAGTAATGTAGAAAAATCAATGTTTTGAATTGCCAAAAGGGTTCTCTGACTCTATTCCTCGAATTTTTGGCTAGCTTTCAGGTCAAAAGTCCAATTCATAAAGAAGAAAAGTAATGTATATTTTCAGCATTTTTTCAGTTATGAAGTTTCACATTCTTGAAAAGCTAGATTTTTTAAGGGAAGTTCTTGTTTTGGCAATTTCTATTGTGTTTGCATCGAACCACTCGATATGGGTGCATAAGGATATTGATACGTGTCATATATGTGTTCAAAGAGTAAACTTTTGACGATCAGCTTCTAAATTTTGAACTCTAACGAGACAAACAAATAAATGAAGCATTATAATTTAATACAGAAATCGATTAAATTCAACTTTTGATATAAAAGGTTTATAGATGGCGATAACCATCTATAAATTTTATTCAAAGGAATTTCTAGAAATCTAGCTATAAAGCAACTTCTTTCGCATATATGCGAGATATTCGTATACATATATAAGTTTTCAACAAGTTAAAACAAATAAAATAAACTTTTTTTAAAAAATAAAAATAAAAAAATTTTAGGGTAAGCACATGACTCTTTTATTTTCTATGAATCCATTCAATTTATCATTACATTTGTTGGAAGGTATAAAATATTTAGATATTTTATGCTATATTAAAACTATATCGCCCCTCAAAGCCCATCTTTAATTCTCGCAAAACACAACACATCTCCTTTATCCAAATTAGCAAAGGAAGGGCATTGCTGGACTTGCAACCTCAGCATAGGGAGTTCGATTCCTGGTTGGAGTAACTGAGTGATGTAATAATCAATATTGGTTGGAGCACATTTGTGATGTAATAACAATGAA
>CAIGRO010196527.1:0-10375 GCA_903798355.1 Fraxinus baroniana
CTGATTTTTGAATTCTAAATTTTAAGACCCTGATTTTTTACAATTTCTCATTTCCAACCCAATACTTTAGGTGATGATGAAAGGGGCTTGGCCCATGTTCCTATCTATTGCCCGATAACATTAACTAAAGGAGGCCAGTGAAACCCAAGCCCAATATTCAGGTCCAGATAGAAAACATGTTTGGTAAATACGACTTTAGTTGTTTTACCTTATTAGTAAATATGCAAATTACTCTAGACCATTGGATCAATAGCTGCCTCAATCTTTATATACTCTTTCCTCGGTTGAAACCCTAGATTAATTCTGTCATTTGGTCTTCATTTTCTTTAGGGTTTTCTAGAGTGTTATTCTCTTTCATTTGCTTCTCTGGTTCGAGTAACTTTTTAATCTGTTTAGAGTGTGAGTTTTCTTTGTGAAATCCAGTGAAAGAGTGTGTTCCTTTGGATGGTAGCGTTGAGCTCTTTTGGTCCATAGAAGTAGATGCACGTTACTAGTGATTGTGAGGGTTCTTGAGTGAATCTAGATTTTTTGTGTTGATTTAGAAGGATACGATATCTCTGAGCCTTCAATAGGTGAAATCTTGATGTCTGGTGGTTTAAATCATAAAGTGTTAAAAGTAGAACTAGTCGATTTATTGTTTTCTATGGATCTTTTTTGTATAATAGAAGAAGATCTATGCTTTGGTCATTTCAAATGAACGCCTATTCATAAATTAGAAATAACATTTTATATATAATGTATAATGGAGAGAATATCTTTAAATTTAAAGAGAGAACTTTTATATATTCTGATAATGTTATCTATTTTGGTCAAGAAACGTTTATTGATTTCTCCCCATCTTTTATGCAAAATATCTTTTATGCTTAATGTTATTGAACCTCGATGATACTAAATATCAATTTAGATTACAACTACATGACTAACTGATAAATTTATTTAAATGCAACATCACGTGATTCTTTTCATATCATTCATAGCAAGTACACAATCTAATTGAAATCTATCAATCTCTACTTGAATTCAACCGTATTCCAACTTCAATTACTTAAGCATCAAAAAGTCTTTGATCATTGCACTTCCTTTTTCTCCTATGATCGATTAGGCTTAACCGATATTGTTTCACCTTGTAGGAAGCTAAGATGAGAGACAATTAACCCTAAGTTGGTGATGAGGCTAGTGTGGAGGAACGAGCATTTGCATATTTGGAACGTTTGCAAAGAAAATGACATAACTTTTGCATATGGTATCCGTTTTGGGTCCATCACCCCATTCCTAAAAGCTCGCGACAATTCCCATTGAACTCACCGTTTCGCCATTATATATGATGAATTTTGGGCGTTTGAATTCGTTTCCTAAGTCAAAACGGCACTTAATGTTTATTAATTCATTATTTTGAGTATTTACTTATTTAGCTTTGTAGCCCAATCCATTAAGGGATTGATGGCCCAATAAGTTATCTTCTCTTTCAGTATTTAAGACTCCAAAATATCTTGTATGTTTTTTTGATTGTTCATGAAATAAGAAAAAACATTTGTTTTCTTAAAGTGAAATTCGATTGTTTGTGTGTTGTAGACTCGATCTACATCAATTGATAAAAGGTTTCACCCACTCAATAGCAACACACAAATAGAATGAAATAGAGTTGAAACTTCTTTTCATTATTATTGTTGTTAAGTTACTTATTTTCTATTTATTGCTTTGGTAAAGAAGGAAAAAACCCATGTAACAAATCCTACAACGAATTCCAGTTGCTGATTCTTGATCTTTTGATCTGAAAACAATTAAGGGAATGATCTGAAAAGGATGTTTCTATATAAATGTAAAAATGTCCAGTGGAAATCAACGCACTTAACTTAAATTCTTAAAATAAAATCAAACTTAAAAACTAATAAATACCCCCCCAACTAAAACTAAGCATTTACGCGTAACCACACATTTGGACAGAAAATCCGGGTTTCCAAAGGTCGTCATCAACTTTCATCACACTTCCATATGGAGGTCGGAACACAGCTCAAGTAACGACACCAGTGGCAACTGTCATATCCATTCACTCCTCGAAACAGCATCACTAGCCCTACGGTAAACCTGCATTTAGAGAGACGGCAACTTAGTAATACTGATACGTAACGTCTAATAAGATGGAACAGCCAACCAAACTTTTACTACAACGAGTTCAAATCGTTAATAAACCAAAGGGGCCTAATTTCAGCTCAATGAAAAGAAAAGGAGGCGATGATTCTTCTAACTGGCAGTTTCAACCATCCACCACGGCTTTTAAACATGATATTAACAATAGCAGTGATGAGGAAAGACTCGTATTGATAGTTTGGGGGAGTGCCTTACCCTGCAATCAGTAGTATAAGAGAAAACACCCACAAGACATACTGATAACCTTTGTATTTAGATTTGACACGAACACCTTCTGGAAAATTCTGGTGATCTATCCACCCAAACTGAGGAAGGGGTAGTAGAACGAAACCTAGAAGGAATCCCGTCAAAAATCCACCTATATGAGCAAAAATATCAACATGCGGAAGAATCCCAACGGCTAAGTTTATGGCAACTATCACCAAAAGCGTCAACAGTGCAGCAATCTGAGAGCCAATTAAAACAAATCAATTAAGAGCATGCAATAGATATATATATCTCTTAACAGTTCACATGAACATATAGAGAATTTACTAAGCATGCCAGTTACTTTCAAGTAAATTTCTTTTGCCATCTTTGATCTGGAAGTTACTTTTTCGGGGGGACTTTTTTGTTCAAACGTTTGCTTTTTAATAAGTTATTACTTACTCTTAACAAATAATTCTTTTTACTTTTTGTTAAGCTTCGCCAAACATGCTTGAGAGGTAAAAATAAAAGATAAGATGGTAGAAAAACAAGCAAGCATCACCGGCCTTGTTCTTATATATAGTCCAGTTTGTAATCAACTCAGAAAGCATTGCTCCAAGAATCCCAAAAAGTGCACCAGAAGCCCCAACAGATATGTAGTTTTGAATAAGCAAGGAGGTGAGTACGCTACCACCAAAACCCGATAACAAATAGATAATTCCAATGCGCACTGCCAAAATGACAAGACAATTTGAGCAGGTTTTAAAGGACGATGAACACTAAAGTCGTGCATAAAAATGTCAATTCATAGAGATAGATGTTTCAGGGTGAGAGCTCATACCGAAGCCGAAATGCTGCTCAAGGCGGATGCCGATGAAGACGAGACTCAACATATTTGCAAGCAGATGTATAATACCAGCATGTAGCCACATACATGAGACAAGCCTCCACTCTTGATGCTGATGCACCACCTTAGTCCATTTAAGAGCACCTAACTTCTCCAATCTTTGGTCATAAAAAAGCAAGATTGCAATATGATTAGCTCTTATAAAATGTGTACATAATTTTAATTTCTTTGGTGTACTAATTGAAACGATTACCTGCTCAAATTAGCTCTTATAAAACGTGTACTAAGATGGTATCAATTCAGATCAACGTCGTAAAACAAGCGAAGACTATATATTAGTAAATACTGTAGAAGAAAACCGTAATGCGGGAACTCAAATACCACAACAGACAAAGACAGACTCCTAAAAAAGTAAGTACACGAGCATTGTAATAAAAAACAAACTTAATCTAAGTTACATCATATCCCAAAAGCAGCAAGGACATAGTATGTTAATTAATACATTAGAAATACGACTCATATTCAACTTGATGTCGCGCATAGATTTTTCCATCATCAACTCATAAGATCATTCTCAAGCTATTAAATGAGCATATTTATGAGTGCTCTGTTTCAATTTTCTAATAAAAGAAACTAGTTAAATCATTCACCAAAATGCAAGAAATTTGAATACATATAGATGCAGGTGACTCAAATTATTGGGAAGGAGAAATGACAAAACTGGATTTAAGCCAACACATTCTGAATTTAAGTCAATTCGCAGCGTTCCCAACAACCAAAACAAACTAATACCCCTTCAAATTTCTTGTAAGAATCAAATGCATATATTTTGCATACACTATAGGGTAAAGACTCAGTTTTTAAGCTAGAAAAACTCAATTCTCTGCAAAATAAAACATGCCCTTGATCAATTTAACAAAAATCTCTCCTAAAAATAAGAAACTAAACACAATTCATACAAACTCAGCACCAAAAAGCCAAAGACAGGCAATACTTAAAATTAAGCACAAAAATGAAAATAAAAGAGCATGTCCTTAACTAATCCAACAAAATTTTATCCTCAAAGAGAAATTATACAATAACTCACATTAATATTGCACAAACTAAAGAGTAAAGACTCATTTTTTACACCAGAGAACCTCAAATTCATATTCACAATAAAAAAAAATAGGATAGAAGTAAAATTATCCTCACGTGGAAGAAGAAGGCCCAAACAGAGGATTCTCCCTCAACGGCTGGAAAGAAAACCTCCCAAGAAACCTCGCCACACATTTTCCTTCCCGATTCTTTACATGTTTTGGGCAATTATTCACATACATCTCGACCACAAACACCGCAACATTAGCAGCAATAAAAAGCGGAATCAACCATGATGTCCATTGAGTCTTTCTATCTTCAACTGAATAGGCTGCTGATGAATTATTATTGCTTCTCCTACTTTTCTCTCCCCTGCTTTCCAAATCCTCCGATGGCATGGCTATGGCTAATTTTTTCCTCTTTCTTTTTGCTGTCAGTTTCTGTTTTCAAGAACTTTCACCTGAAACTGTTGAATTCATTGCGTATTTAAGTGGGATAGTGTGATGATAATGGGATATGAAGTGGGTTTAATGGGAGAAACGGTTCATTTAGTAGTGAGAGAAACAGGGGAGTTGTTCACCTGTGTCAGCAATGGAGCTTGGTTCCTCTGTTAATGCATTTACAACGTTATTATATGCCTCAGATGATTCCCGAATTTTTATTTTTATTTTTTAGAAAAAAGTGGATGGTGATGTGGCAAGTTGTAATTGGATTGTTGATGTGATCAAGTACGATGTGGATGCGTATGATCATATCCAGAACCAGTGGTTTAAGTACGAGGTCTGGGAGTTTCTACTTTTATTTTGGCGGTTACTATGAAACAGACGAAGAGGAGGGATGGAGGAGGATTATTTACTTATTTATCCCCATTTTTTGGGTAAATATTCTTTTTCTTTATTTTTTTTGAAGTTCTTTCTTAATTTAATGAAGAACTAATTTTCATTTGATCAAATTGTGTTGTATGTGGGCTCATATAAAGTAAAACACAAATTTACTGGATCAAAACAAAGGATGTCGAAACGGAGTGGAATGAGGGGAGCGGAACGCACCGAAACAATAATGATATAACCCTATTATTTATACTGGATAAATTTTTTGATTTGTTCTTTATGAACGTATGTAAATCCGACTAAATCGTCGAACCACGTTAAATACTTGTATTGATTTCTCTATTCTTTTTCACTTACAATCCAACAAACTGCATCAACTAAACTTTGTTCACCAATACAACTTGGAGGAGTTGACTAAGCTAGAGCATGGGATTTAATCATTTTTTATTGTATCAAATGAGATTCGCTCGTTGTACCATCACAAATCTCTATTTTTTATTGAATCATTTTTTCTATTTGGGAAATAATACAAGTGTACCAATATGAAATATATAATTATTGCTTAATCAACCTTGCTTAAAAGGTGAGTAAATGTTGGGAAGAAAATTGTTTTGTCCAAATTAAGCCCATGTTTAATGCCCTTTAAAATAAATTTATTTTTCTACGTACTCGTTTTCAATCATACGTTCACACACATTAAAATATTTTGCACATTAATTCAAAAAAAAATCCTACTTTCTAATCGTATATTCTTCAATTATTTAAAATATTATTTTTAGTGGGGCTAAATGTACCTTTAATTTTTGTTGAGATGTGAAGGAATACTCTCTGCATTTTTTTATTTTCTCTAATATATTGGCCAAGCTTTGATAAAATTTTCTTTATCCAAGTACAAATGGACCACTTCAAAATCGGGTAGGACATGGAATTATTAATTATCTTGTCATAATAGGTGTGTTCAGTTGTTAGGAGATAATAGAAGGGATGTCCCTAATCTTTAATCCGCTTAGCATTTTGGTCCTCAAACTTTGAAAGTAGGTGTGCATGTATCAGCCTTGATATTCAAATCTTTGTGAAGAACTAAAATCTACCCATTTTTCCAATAATTAAACAAATCATTAATAAAAACAAAAGAAAGGTCAAAAAGAAAAAATTAAGTTTACCCTCGTTGTCCCACCCTCACAACCACACTTGCACACCACAAATCAGGTAACTCTATCCGCCAAACCTTACCAATGAACGCCACCCAACCTCACCCTACTCTTCTACTGCTGCAGAATTTGTTGTTTCCACTTATCACTTCTTATGGAATTTACCTAAAAATAGCCACGATGATCAAGAGGCCATCGATAGCATTGTATGTTACCAAAGTGGAAGATTGAGGATATAAATATTGTTTTGTGAAAGTTTGACAACAAAATTGCAATTGAGGACCTCCATGGCCATTCCTATGCTTAAATGTTTTAAACTTTCACCAAATCTTGATTGATTTATTGTTTAAATTCAGATTTTATATAGGGGTTCAGGTTATATTATTATTATTACAGCATTAATTGACAACATCCTGTTTGGCATTATCATATCCATCTATTTTAAAAAAATAATTTTTACATCACATGATAGGATTTTGACAATACATGATTGTCAACCATTGTTGTCAACTAATATTGTACACTTAGGTTTATTAAGAAATTTGTAACCTTCAATGCAATTATATTGTTACCAATTAATTATATTGCTATATCTGTAACCCTCGGGATAATGCTATCATTTTCATTCACATAGGAGTTAGGTGTGATGTCAATTACACTCTTGATAATATATACACTCAAACATATACATGTTTCATTTCTGTATTTTTGAGCAACAATTCCAAGTGATAGAATCTCTTGAATATATTTCTTTATCTTGATTTGTTGATTTATTTATCTACCTTTTTGATAAATAAATCTTATTGCTTAAATATAAAATTCTATACCCAAATTATAATTTTCTTAACATGGGATGGATCGTTTTTTTTAGTATATTATATAATTTTTTAGCAGTATTCTAAAATACGTGCATAAATAACTCTCAAGTAAAATAGACTACCTAATCATGATACATAAATGTATATACAATTTTAAAAAAAAAATTAAAAAATAAAATAAAATTCTTGAAAACTATATTTTATGTTTATAGTTAATTAAAATATGATTGTTTAGTAAATGTATTTTAAGAAAGTTTGGAATGGGATTTTTCATTTTCTCTAACGCATTTCTCTAACAAGAGTCAATATGCTTTTAATGAGTGGGGTCGGGATGGGGAACAAGTGGCTACAAACGAGGTGGTCCGAATAATTTGGACGTATTACAATTTACATATACTAAAAACATTAGGATTTGGACAGTCGTAAAAGAAAGAAAGAAGCTTGTAAAAGTACAAGAATCACTCGCTAAGAACACTAACGGATTTACGCACGACATGAGTTTTAGAATATGTGTCTACTAAGAACAAATGTTGTTATCTTGTACTTCATTTGAAATTCTCCAATTGCCTTGCACATCTTTTATGATTGATTTGATGGTTTGCTTGAGATATACATGCTTATAGGTATGGAGTAGATGTACATATACATTATTCATTTTTGTAGCTTCAAGACTTATTGTTAAACTACAGGAATTGTCGTATTTCTACAAGAAAAGAAAGGTTTGAAAGCAATACATATGCAATATATTAAATATTTCTATTTTTTTGTTATAAATCAAGGTCAGGATACTAAGAAAAGTGAAGATCAAAAATTAAATAGTTGAATTGAATTGAATCGGGATTGAATTAGGGACAAAACATGGTCAAATCAGTTATAAAAAATAAAAATATGGTTTAAGGTGAATGAGCTAATTCGTGTTTAGTTTTGGCAATTTCCAATGTTATCGACTTTATCCCAAATGGACGGATCGTTAAAAATAATAAAATGATGAATTGAATATCGTTCTTTCAATGATTAATTATCTACTTATTTTTACTTTAATTAAAGAATAAATATATTTGTACAAATTTTTTTACAAAAAGCCACGTGGAGGCCTCCTATTGGCCCGGTGAGGGGCCCCCAATAGGGGGCGCCATGTGGCTTTTGTCAAAAAAAAGTTAGCATGTTTGTTAATTAAATGTAGTGGTAATTCAAACAGACACAATTATTTATTGTACATTGGTTTATATTAGTTTATTAGACTTGTAATATCAATTTTCAACTTCAAAAAGTATTCAAAACTTTTTTAACTTGTCACACGTGTAACGGAAAAATTTATATGTGCCCAACTTTTACATAATAATTCATTTTATACTACTAAACCCAAGTAATAACCAATTTTACTACCTAACTCTTTTATATGCAAAAAGTATTGCATAATCCTCTCCTTCGGGTGTGGCTGAGTTAGTGGAGCAAGTGAACGCGGAGGTCGAAGGTTACAAGTTTGAATTCCTTGTCAACACTTTCTCGATCGAGTCAGTCGCACCGAATTTGCCTAGTGCGATTTACCTCTCCTATATAATTTGCGGGCTATTACACATAAAGCGAGATTTACTTAGTGCGCACTCACAATGGTCAGGCTCCGCCCCTTCGAGGTGATTAGGGCTCCGTTGGCAGGTAGCGATTACGGATTCCTACGTCATCAAAAGAAAATAATAATAAATAAGTATTGCATAATCCACTTTCCATTTCTGAAGTTGTAACTGATGGTATAAAGAGAATTCAATAGGGATAGCATTAATTGTCATTGCTGAACTTATGGAGATTGAAAATTCAAAAATACACTGTTGGATATTATACTAATAACAGGTGATTTGTGGCTGATTGAATTCGAATTTGGAGATCAGATGGTTGTATTCCCATGATCTCTACTCAGCATTCGGCAGCTTTGATTTGGGTATGTAGATGTAGGTTTTCAATTTATCAAATGATTTGGGGTTAGTGGACTTTTGCTTACCGAATGAAAATATGAAATTGAGAAGGGAAGGATAAAAAAAATTAAAAAGGCATACATCTTGTGCTAACAACGAAATTAATAATTGGGCCAAAAAGTCGGATTTAAAAAATGGGTTGGGTTGGGTTGGACTAGCTAGACATGAACTTGACTTGAGAGTTGAAGCATAAATCACTAAATTAGTTAATTTGTATAGAAAAAATTAAAAAAATTATTTAGATTTGATTTTTAGTCTAGAATCGAGAACTGAAACAAACTCATCAGTTCTCGATTCAAATACCCGTTCGAGTATTTAACTTATAAAAAATCGTTCGGTTCAGTTCAATTCGGGTTCGGTATGGTTCAGTTCGGTTCGAGAGTTTTGTCCAGCCATACTTATTGGCCCACTTGTTTATAGAGGGCATTTCCGATTTGTTGTGAACTTTCAATGTGAGATAAAAATTTATTTAGTTTGGTTGTAGTATATTGTAATTTTGATTTGGTTGTAGTGAATTGTACATTTTATTTGGCTGTGATGTATTGTACCTTTGGTTTGGATGTAGTGTATTGTACTATTGCATAAATGGTTATTTATATTTTATTAAGTTTGAAAGTTTAAGTTTATTGATTATTTAGACCCAATGTACGAAATTATACAATTAAAGCCAACAAGTTACTTTTTATTTATTTTTAGGTGATTCATCAATCACATCAATTTATCATATGTTAAATTACCACAATTTGTAATACGAAAGCAGTAAAGAACATCAAATTGATCATGGAGAAAACCATTCGCAAATGATCAAAAACTTCGGATTCCAATCAATAATCCATCATAAACAAAATAACTTACAGTATGGTCCAGACTCAACAAACCTTTAGTACCCTCTGACTTTTTTTCTTGTATTTACCATTAGGGGTCATAGGTTGGATTGGATCGGTTTTTGCTTCAACCCAGACCAAACCCAACGTGATCGATTTGATCAAAATTAAACCCAACTCAACCCGCGTAAATGTTGAAACCCAACCCAACTCAATCAAGTATCAGTCGGGTTGTCATGATCGTCAACAAAAATTAAAATAAGCCTTATTCTTTGGGTTGGTCGGGTTGTGATACTTTCTTTTATAATTTTACATTCAGCTAAACCCAAATTATAATACATCATCAAATATCTTCTTTTCAATAACAAAATTAATAATAATGACAAAAAATATGGGTAATTTCGTTTGTACAACTCCACAATATAATGACAAATATATAATCAAAGAAATATAAACAAACATTTCTACGAGACATATTATAAATGTTATAAGTGCACAAGTCATATTTTGTTGTTCCAACAAGG
>CAIGRO010196529.1:0-11093 GCA_903798355.1 Fraxinus baroniana
GCGATAAATATGATTTGTTTGTGATAATCCGAACGAGACGTCAACAATAGGCCAACATTATTGAAATGTATAAAAATAGGAGACGAAATGAATCGAGGTATATATGTCAATTTTCTTAAAACAGATTTCGTCCCTACATTGGTGTTAACAAGATCAAATGGACGTCTGCCTCTTAAGATACACGCTTTTTTTAAAAAAAAAATTAATATAGCATACTTTTTAGGGTGCAATGAAGTGTGGATAGCATTTTTCACAAATTGAACAAAAACTAAAATTGTTCAAACAGAATTTTATTTTTGAAAATAATTTGGACGGAATTTTATTTTTGCAAAATAAAAACATAATATTTTGAATAGAGTAAAGAATTTAGAAATATTTTTATCTTGAATTGATTTGGTATAGGAAATATGGATTTAGGGGGTCCTTCATTGATTTCAAATATTTTTTGGTTACATCTTTTGACTTAAATTGATGTAAATCATTGTATCATTTTCATATTTAATGGTCTAGATTACATTATATCAAAATGTTATGACTTTTCATAATGTACTTTTTGAATAGTCATGCCCATTTCGAAACAACACGATTTTTTGATATGCACTATTTGCATTTGAAGAGTCACAACTAGTTATTACACCAGTAGAAAACTTTTCTAATTCACACCTATAAAAATTATTCCATAAATGAATACCTTTCATATACATTTTCTAGACATGCATTTGTGGTTTTATAATCATTGTGCACCCTTCCTTACAAGTCGATTCCAAGGCTGAATTCCAACTAATAGACGTTAAATTTGCATGCGTTCTCTCGTTTTTATCTTCGGTTTCCACCTGTTATTGCGTTCATTTGGATGTATCACCAAGACATACTTGACCCAAATTCCAATGTTTTTAACCATCTAAGATTTTTAGATTTATCCAATGGATCAAAGAGTTTATTTCGGCGGATGAGGGTAAAAATAGCTCTGTATTCATACATTACTATGGTAGTATGAAATCTAACTAGCCAGCATAGGTAATCCTGGAATTCCATTAGAAATTAAAACCATGCAGGCATCTAAGAATTATTAATTTGACCATGCTTATAAGTAATTCAAAATTAAGTTACTTTCAAGCACAGCCAAACATGCTGGGAATCTGAAATAGAAAGTAGCAAGTCATTGATTGAGAAAGTAAAATTTTCATCTTCCACTCAAGCATAGACAACTGAGTGTCAAAAGGATAATTCATTTCATCAAGTAACGAGAATTACATCCCAAATACTCTGGTGTACACATCGCCTGGACTGAAACTTAAATCCTCGTACCCAGGAAAGTAATTGTTGACTCCTATTCTCTCGTTTCTCTGAAGTTCTATCATGTCCACTTCATTTCTATGTCGGGTCTCATCCAAACTCTGTAGGTAGCCATTAGTATTCAAATTGTGTCCATTTGCATACTTCTGCTGTGACAGTCGGCTGAAGGAGGATGGATTGTGGCTTTGATGTTGATCCACTATTCTTGAAGACAAGCCGTATATATCATCTAGAGTAGATAGTCCATTCCCCATACAAGCAGCATAACTCATTTCCTGGGTATATGGAGTTTGGGGTGTAAACATTTGAGAAATATTTGAGGGTTGATTTGCAGATGCTGATTGATGCATCAGAAGCCAAAAAGCATCATCCTTGTATGCACTCAGCTGTGGAGTACAACCGAGTCCCATTTCTAAGCCCAAGTTTTTCAGGCCATTTGTTGTTTTACCTTTACTATTGCATAATATGGCAGGATCAATGAAATCAACATCGCCTGTAGCACTGCTAAATCCTGTCGAAGGCACTTGAAGCAAAGTGTTGGATGCATTAACCAAACAACTTCCTGCAAACATCACAGGTATAGAGTGTACATTAGATAGATTAACAATGATCATGAGAGAGAGAGAGAGGGAGGGAGGGAGGGAGGCTGTGGCAGAAAGACACACCAGATGAGGCACAAGACAAGGAGCCTATTCTCTCACATGAAGAGAACCCAGGAGGAGGATCTCTTGAGGGCACTGAAAACCCAGGAGGAGCCAAACTTTGAGGCCTAGTAGCTGTCAGAAGAGAGAGTCAGGATACAATTCTACAAAATTTGGCAATATGGAAAGAAATGACTGAAATATGAGTGCATTACATAGGTAAAAAAATAACTAGCCTCCTGGAGATGGCCAAGCTTTTGACTTTACAAGTTTCTACATCTAAAGAGTTAAAGATTTTCCTCATAGTTGTTCTTGGTTGGAAGATTGAGATAAATACTATATTTTGCCATTTGAACTTGTTTCCTTATGTCAAAAGAGGACTTCTTACCCTCTTGTTGGAAGTTCCTTATGTGACATAATTAATAAAATTCTAATCCTTATCAATAAAAAAGAGAAAAGTTTGGATGTGTATATCCAATAATAGTCCCAAACCAAGACATGAAGAAACAGGCTACCAAATCTATAGAATAGATTTTCATAAAACCACCATGCACATGAAAATATACATATGTATCACACACACTTGAATGCATGAATGTATTATGTGCACGAGATAAAAGATCACTAAGCTTGGAAGGTTCTTCCCCAATGATCAAGTTTCACATCCGAAGATATCAGGTAAAAACAGTAGAAAGCAGCTGGTGTTATAGAAAGTTAACCCAAAATGAAAGCAAGATTTATGAAAAATTAAGATGTATCTTGCAACAGTGAAAAACAGAAAGTATAGGAATGTTAGTCAGTGCACAATTATATATTGTCTGGTGAAGAAGTTGAATGAATGCTGAGTAGAAACAAGTTATCCAAGCAAAAACTTAAAAGCCAGAAAAGGAATATGTAACAACCATAGAGGGGAAACAAATTTAACCAAGACTTGAAAAGGAAATAATAGAATTTGCAAGTGAGTAACAATAGAAAGATAATGAAGACTAGAACATATTATTTGGCTAAATGCCAAGCAACAATAGAAACAAAATTCAAAGCAGGTTTCAATTTACCTCGATACTGAGGCTTGCACAAGTACTGCTCCTTTTTATCCCTAAAATCAGGAAGGATAGCTCCAGCCACTTGATTTCCCTGTTCTAGAAATGAGAACCCTGATTGAATACCATTAAGGGAATTCCAGGAAGAACCACGCAGACCATCAGTTTCAATAAACAACTCAGATGAACCATTAGGCAATCTCAATGAATCATCACATGAATCAAAATCCATTGACATAATATTTGAAATTATACTGCTCTCCACAGCATCTAAAGCAGAACTTTCCTCATTATTTGTCGTGTTATCATCACCAATTCTTCGCAAGTGCTCTACAATTTCCTCGTTGGAAAATGAGCTAGAATTTCTATAAATTCTATCTGATTTGGCAAAATTTTGGAACTTCATCTCATGACATCCATCATTTAACACCGAATTTACACATCTGAACGGTAAAGAAGCTCCATCCTCATAATTATTTACAACATTATGATCTGCACTAAGATCACTCAAAATCTGAGACTTCTTATGCAACAAAGTAGGAAGGCACAAATCCTCTGAAATGCTTGCAGGATAAGGTTGTTGATCCCTCTGACTTGAACAAGAAGAATCCCTTGATCCTTGATTATCATACAACAGTGAACCTTCTGTAAATGGTTCATCTGGAATATCTTTAAACTGTTCCTCCCAGCACAATCCAATGCCCAGGTGATTAGATGAAACGTTGCACGTCTTAGCAACAGAATATGGAACCCCTGCATGTAGATCTCCATTTATTGTTACTGAAGATAATTTGGTGCACAAGTTCCCATCTTCAGGGATAATTTCATCTTTTACTGGACAAGAAAAATTAGACTGTCCAACAATATCTACAAAAGCTGTCATTTTGTTGGGTACTGGAACTCCTTCATTGTACTTAAAAGGGACTGTGCATGTTATGCCACTGTTGCTATTTACAGCACCATGAGCTGCATCCTGGAAATCAACAACAGAAGTATCTAGCAATAATTTTCAATCTCAAGCAACTATCAACAAAATAAACATTATCTCAGGGTAAAAATTGCAAATCGTCCCTGAACTTTGTCCTGAATTTCATGTTATGGAACTTCAATTTGTTTGAAACTAGTTACTGAAGTTTTTAAAATGTTTCAGTAAAGCAACTCTATTAGACTGACATCCAAAGTTCAGCGTTTGGAACAAATAGAAGTTCAGTGAAGAACATGAAATTTAAGGCAATGTTCGGTGACCATTTGTGTGTTTTACCGTATTATCTTATATGCAAACCTTCTCAGAGTAAACTACATAAAAAAGGTGTCATTGAGAAAGAACAGGATGTCTAAGACCAATCTTGAAATCAAGCAAACCCTCGTATAAAACTACTTACTATCATGGCACTTCTGCCAGTAGATGCGTCGTCTGTGTCAGCACTGCTACTATTGCAGTCCACTGGAGATGGCAACACGCTGCCAGAGCGCCTTAGCTGATTATTTGCAGCACCAACAATTTGTTGGACTCTACTCCTTTAAAGACCAAGAAAGAAGTCAAAACCAACAATGGTAGATATGAGATAGTAAACATTTACATTGAGAAAGGGGGAAGAGTAGCCATTTGTAAGAATCTGAAGTTTCCTATGCTGCAAAATACTAAAGAAATGAGGATAGATGGCCCGTCCAATGTGTGTGCGCAAGTCAAGTATTCAATACACAATACTTTATTTTTAGTGGAATATACTGCGGTGGACTGGAGAGGAAAAGAGAGAGAGAAAAAAAAACCAGGATTTCCCCTGATTCTTTAATACTATTAGTATCATGCCTTCCTCCCGACAGCAAAATGAAGTCCCTCGAGCTATTACAGGATTTTACTGCTCCACTTTTCCAATAATTATTAGCACTTTCATGTGTAAGACAAATATGAAGTTAACAGAGAATCTGAAAAGGAAAGAAGACAATGTTCTTATTCTTTCCTAGATGGGTTGCTGCATAGGAAAGAAAAAACTAAAGATAAACTGCCACAGTGCAGCCATAAGTACTTCCATCATCTGAATAAGCTTCCTCCAATCTGAGACACGTGAATACACATGGAAAGTCTAAGATTGGCTGCTCTAGCTCACAAAAATTCGCCTCAATCAGTTTAGTTGATTAACCAGTTGTTGGATGTCAGATTTAATTCATAGGACAATGATTTCTTTACGGGGTAGAGTACTCCGATTTGTTACCTATTTATCACCATTTCTTTCTCTCTTTCTGATCAAATCACAGGCTACTCAACCAAAAGAGCTTGCTTGAAATATTATATGCACTTCAATCATAGTGAAGTAGGCTAATTAAGCATTAATTTTTGAAAAACAGACAACATCACAAGCATCAAATTGGAAATCAAAAGAATGAAAACTAAGTTGTGCAAGTGAAACCTTGTATGAACTGCAGCAACCTCATCTTTCCCAAAACTATCTTTTTCATCCCCAATGCTATGCAAATATAGACAGGAAGGATTATTGCAAGGCTGAGACAAGAAAACAAGTGTCAGAAATTTGTGAACTCAAATTCTGAGAGAAATACTTCCTGCAAGGTTTCTTAAATAAATATGTTGTGAAAAGGAAACAATCACAAAGGATAAGATATGTATACCGTGTTTTTCAGCCAAGCATGGCAATATTTTGCAGTACCAAATGATGCTCTGGCACAACCGCACAAGTAATGGTCAAATTCTTACTTTGTTGAAACAATTTACAGTAGCATGTTATTTGACCAAACGATAAGGAAAGGGATCTGTTCTTACCTCAAATCCCTACCTTCAAGGACAAAACCATGTACTGATTGAATACACCGCAAGGCTTCCTCCTCTTTCGAATATGTTATGTATCTGGAAGGAAATGTAATATAAGAATAAATAAAAGCAAAGAAAACGTCACACAATTTCTTCACAAATAATTTAAGCACCAAAATCCTAATATGGAAATTTACAATATAAAGAAAATGACAAATACATGACTAAAGCAACTCGTTCACTATCACCACTCATCCTTCTAACAAAGATTGGGGATCTACAATTGGCACACCTCCTGCGTCTGCCTGGATAAGTTACTGGTGAATACCCACATCCACGTCACAAAATACTAGATGCAGTCACACTCTTGGAGGGAGAGAGAGAGAGAGAAGCAAGTGAATGCATGGAAACAAACCAGTGTCCTAATTACAATTGAGTTTCCTACAATACAACAAGCATTTTATGTATGGCTAACACAACATGGTATCATTCTCCCAAGAAACAATTCCATCCATTTTGCACAGTTCCCACTAAATTATTGTTAAGGGATATACATCCCACATCGAATAAAGATGTTGACAAAGACCAATTAATAAAGATGTTGGGCTACTCCTCTTAATAAGGTTGACATTTTAAGATGGACCCCCAAATCTTAACATGGTATCAGAGCCCATTATGCTCCAACGAGCGATTCGATCCCGTTAAGACTCCAAAAGTGAGCACGTGGATTTCAAGATTGGTCTGCTCAAACGAGCCACCATCTTGCAGGGGCGTGTTAAGGGATATATATCCCACATCGAATAAAGATGTTGACAAAGACCAATTAATAAAGATCTTGGGCTAATACTTTTAATAAGGTTGACCTTTTAAGATGGACCCCCAAATCTTAACAATTATATTTAATAGAATTCTTAAATTTGAAAACATAAAAAGAATCTGAAACACAATTAGGTTCTTTCCATTCATTTTACAAACATATTCCCAGTTTCAATTTAGTCCCACAATTAACAATTGCAAATCTTAGAAGTTCATATTTCATATTCTGATGAAGAATCTTAAGCGTGATAGCAACTCCATGTTAACTGGGTAATAATTATAAATACAACACCACAACACTGCAGCACAGGATAATGTTCCCTATCTTTATGACCAGATAAAGGCATCAAACTTACTTAAGAAATTGATGCATTAGCAAATCACTATCCCCTTAATCCATCAAATGTATTTCAGCTTACTGCTCCAGTATTTTTCAAAAATGTTTCATTTGTTTGGTGTTCCTAGAGAGTCTCATATTTTTAATGTATAAATATAGTTACTCGTAGAATAGGTATTTAGATCAAGTCGAACCAAAGTACAAGAGTAACTTAATTTTGATTACAAAAAATTATTCATTATTAGTTCAACAAGAGAAACAGATAATTGACAGCTTTGAACTCACACACTACAAGTGTCGTTGATAAATTGCTGAATGGCCCCACTAGCATTCCTGGAGAGAGAGACTTTAGTAATTTTTCCATACTGACCAAAATACTCCTTCCGCAGTAATAGCTGTTAAAAGAGAAACAATTTCTTTAGACTGTAGAATGTAAACAAATATTTGGTTAATCAGTTAGAACCATCATCAAGACATAAAAACTACTCCTGTTGATAGGAGGAAGACAGAGGTTCTAGAAATACAAAAGAAAGTAGAAAGGAGCTATCTACATCTTCATCAGCAAGACTAAGTGGTAGCCCGATCACATAAGCCATTTTCCGCTGAATCACTCTAACATTTGTAAGATCCTTCTTTACTTCATTAATCTTTGGCTTGGCCTTTGGAGGCTTGTTTTTCCGACTTGCAATTTTATTCCCCATCCTATATAATATATAAACAAAAAAGTAAAATATCTAAATGTTTAGCTCTCCACACTCACATTAGCAAAAAAAAAAATAAAACAAAATATAATGCTTAAATGTCTAACTTTCAGCGTCATACATCAGAAAATAATAAATAAATCACAAAATCACAAAAGAAAGCCAACCTTTCACAACTTGCTTGCGTTGCCACAATTTTTTCCTTCTCATAGATTGTACGACATGCAGGACATCGCCCCTCTGTCTCATTTTTTTCTGCCATGTCTATGATGTGATGCCAACACCAAACACACACCTGTAGTCATTACAACAGCATGCTTAACAAATACCACTTAAATGAGACTGCAATTTTGAAGTTATTCGGAAGAGATGTGTTGTAATGTTCTTCAGATAGTGTGGTAATATTGTTATTCATATAAGTAGAAGTTAAATGATAAACATGTAATCAGGCATAAAACGCAGGGGATGGGGAAAGCAACAATAAATGTGATTAAAAATATGACTAATTTTCAACGTGCATATAGTTCCAAACATCAGGAGACAAATATCAATAGAAGAGACATCAGAAAGCTAAAGACAAACTAGGAACACATGTAGTGTTGGTGTCGATGAGGATTGGGATGAATTCAGGGCCATTAAATCTAAAGGCTAAACTGAAAACAGCACTAGATTGGGTTATCAACCTACTTGTTATGATATAATTTACAATTTAGAAAATATACCACTACCTCCAGCTATTACTCAAATAGTACTGTCTTTCTTTCATTAGTAAGCCAACCTTTTCAGAAACAATCTGGGGTTTTACAAAGAACATGAAGATCTTTTATTGGTCCTTCACTGGTCCTTTACTGTTAAACATTTCCACATCTAAAACATCATATGGCAAACAAAATCGAAGATCTCTCATGCCCGTTAAATTCAATTCCAGCTACATTCTTTACAATAAAACAATACTGTAGGGTGATTCTAATTGATCCACAATGCTTGCAGGCTCAATCTCTTTTTGCAATTTATCCAATTGATGAAATTCTGGCTCAGTTCTAAGTTCAATACACCTTTATCAACAATTTACAAATCCAAACTTCAAATAAAGTCTTCCATCATTAACATTGTTAATAATATAAGTTGCGTGAAGGAACAAAAATTACATATAATTGTTGTACGATTATAGTAAACAAGGATTTTTATTTCTTCAAATGTGTGAGAAATACAAAAACCAAGAAGAAAAGACTATTTGCATCCAATAGAGCATGACAGAAGTACAAAAAACCAAGACGCATCTATTTACATAAGGCGGATACAGCACCACAATATCCACAGATTTGACAGTACTTTGTGGACATTTAAATAACCCTCATCCACCCCCACAAAACTCCCTCACCATGGATGCTGAAGAAATTATACTCTATGACAAAACAAGATCATTAATATGCATGAAAAAAAGAAGTTGTAGCAATAAACAATCCCATTAGCTATGCACATCAACAAACACAGCCAATAAATTTCTAGTGTCAATCCTTTGGAGTTAAACTGATAGCAGTTCAGAAACGACATGATAGGAGCACATTCAAACAGACAATACATTTTAGAATAAAAATGGTTCGCGCTAGTCAACACTTATAAAACATCAGTTCATGATATCTTTGGATAACATACTGTCAACATAAGCAGAGGAAGCCACCAATCCCACTCCACAAATTTTCATTTCACAATACCCATCAACCCCACTCCACACCACCCAAAAGACAGAAAAAAGGCACCATGCAAAGGACACTTTTTTAATTATATTGCTGTCTCCTTTCCTCCAACCCACAATAACGCATTACATGTCACTCCCCTCCACCCGAATGAAAATTAAAGAGGGGTCAAATCTTAAATCAGCTGCCCCTAATATGCATCTTTAGATCAAACCGCAAACAAATTCAATAACCCCATTAATATGAGATGCAAACATGCAGTACAATCAAATAATAGAAGTTCAAAAAAAATAATCAAGGAGGAGAAAAATTCTTTCACGAGTTGACCATTACTTTCTTTCGTAGATCATTCAATGCCATAGAAAACATCAAGAAGAATCCACTAAATATAAAGGTAATGTAAAAATAATCAAACCTGATAACCACATTTGCAAGGCTTGAGTTGCTGATCTGTCCAATCCATCTCCTCTGCACAAAGTGGACACCTCTTCTCTTCTTCGTTGCTCATCATTGCCTTTTGGACCTTAAAAAAAAAAAAAAAANAAAAAAAACTGAAATAAACCAAAAAAAAAATAAAAAAATCATTTACTCGATAAATTAAAACCACATTCACGCATGCAAAAAAACATTTCCCTCCCCAAAACACGCCAATATATATAAAAACACAACACAACGACGAAAGGGGAAAAAGATACACAAACCCTAATCCAAAAATACAATGCCATTCAATAAATCAAAAGGAAAGTCCATTCCATTTTCAGATAAAAAATGCAAGAAAAATCACCACATTCTGCACATAAATCAAGAAATCGATTTAACAAAACCCACACTGGATATAAGACTTTATACGAATACATATAAACACGTACATTTCTACGCCGCATTGTGTAAACGAGTGAATATAAATATAGTGATGAATTAAACATTCCGAACTCGTTTTTAACATTGTAATTAAACAAAAAACGGATAAAAAGATAAAAACTTACAGAGATTTTGATCAAGAAAAAGGCAGCTAGAGAGAGAGAAAGAGAGAGACGCAAGGATCCAACTTAGGGAGTCTGTACACGAAGAAATGATTGAAAGCCACAGGATTGAGACGCCTTTTATGGATGGCCTTTTTCATTTACAATTTTTTTTTTAATATATGTGCGACCGAACACACACATGTGGGTGTGTGTGAGAGAAAATGTAAAAGACACAGAAAAATTGCGACAGATTCCTAATCTATGCATTTTGAGCTAACAAGTCCCTAGTAGTTTTATTTGTTGAAGTAAAATCGTTGACCTTTAGTTATGTTGCAGACTAAATTGATCCAAATTGCCACAAAGAGTGTGTGAGTCTCACACCAATCTTTTTCTTCCATTTTTTTTCATTTTTTTTTAAAATCAAAACACCATGATTGACAAACATATCCGTAGAAAAATCAAAAAAATCCTTCTATTTTGTACATGTATTTGGATAGTGCACAAGCTAGCCTTTGACCTTTTTTTTTTTTTTTTTTAAGTTTTAAAGTTCTAGGTGTAACGAAACTCACAAGTTCCAAGCGCTTTGACTTTACTCGTCAAAATTCAAGTCTAACTTGACCCAAAGCTAGTGGCGAAACAAGCCTAAACAAACGAATTGTTCGAGCTCGTTGCAACCCCTACTAAACCACCTTCACTTTTTTATGTGATTCCAAATTCATAAATAAGCCAATCATTAGTATCTTCAGCCTAGCACCATAATCGTCGTCTACCAGCTCCACCTCTTTTTTCATCAACAACAACCACCACCGCCACTCATTTCTCTCTCTCTCTTTTTT
>CAIGRO010196547.1:0-10064 GCA_903798355.1 Fraxinus baroniana
ATTTTGACTTGAATGTTTAACTTTCACTTTGATCTTCACTTCAAGTCCGATTTATGATGTGTTGATTTTGGCAATACTTGATAGATTGTAATATTGAACTATCATCACTCAAAATCAAATGTTAGAAATAATATTAATCTTGTTTGTTATAATCAAAATATTAATGTTATAATCAACCATAGGTCAACAGCACTGGCTTGAGATTTTCTTGAATTTTCTCCGAGCTCCCTCTTCGACAAGGGAAACAATTGTTGTACTAACGTCTCCTTTAAGGGAATTTGCCACCATCATGACTAGAAGCTGGAACGATAGGGAACAATAGTTCCTAACTGAGATGCCAATTGGGAAAATATCATCTCAGCTCAGCTCTACAACCATAGGGTGATCCTTCACATGATGTTAGTCACTGAAAAGGTAAAAGTCCTGAATTCTTAATATCACATCTTTATAATTTTTATCATGACTTTTAACACAACATTTTCTATTTTTCAGGTTAAGGCTGAGCTCAACAAGATGCTCAAGTTAAGGGATCGGGCCAATGTTCTTTTTGAGAAAGTAGAGGCAAAAAAGGCGATCTTCGCTAAGAGGGAGAAAAACCATGAAGATCATCTAAACATAATGGGAGAAGAGCTCAATGCCCGCCTTACTACAGAACTGAAGCTTATGGGCGATATCGAAGCTCTGCGAACGTGGGAGAGGAGAAAGCTAATGCCGAAGCTGAAAGTGAAAAGAAGAGAGCTGATGAAGCAATAGCTCGGGCAACAGTAGCTGAAGGAGGTAGAGCTGAAGGCCTCCAAGGAGGTGGAAGGCTTCCCCTGAGTTCGATGCTCTGGCTCAGGATGCTGAGGATGATACAGCTCATGTTTACGTTTCTCCCCGAGACCTCCCCAACCCAGTAGTTTCTTTCTTGTACTTAGGTCTTTAAGAATTTCTTAGGAACTTTTTGTAATCTTTTGATTTTAATGAATGGAATTTCAGTTTGCTTCTTTAAATGTTTTTACTTCGGTAATAATTCATTTCTTTGAATGTTTGTATATGACATTAGTTTTCATTGTAGATATATCTTCATAAGAAATTTTCTCAACCCATATAGCCTTAGCTCAGCTTGCTCATGAGTAAGACTTAGGTTTTTACAGAAATTTCTACTAAGTGTTGCAACACATGCGACCTTAGCTCAGCCTGCTCATGAGCAGGGCTTAAGTAGTTCCTTAAAAGAATTTCTACTAAGTATTTCAGCACATGCAACCTTAGCTCGGCCTGCTCATGAGCAGGGCTTAAGTAGCTCCTTATAGGAATTTCCACTAAGTGTTGCAGCACATACAACCTTAGCTCGGCCTGCTCATAAGCAGGGCTTAAGTAGTTTCTTACATGAATTTTCACTAAGTATTGCAGCACATGCAACCTTAGCTCGGCCTGCTCATGAGCAGGGCTTAAGTAGTTGTGCTAACGATTTTACACTTTAGAAGCATATATTTTTATTATAAATAACGTGTATTACAAAGCATAACCGTTATTTTACTGATAATATTTTTTGAGGTGCTCTGTATTCCAGGGATGTAGTAGAGGTCTTCCTACCATATCTTCCAATTTATAGGCTCATTTAAGTAGTACTTTGGTTACTTTATAAGGGTCTTCCTAGTTCGATCCCAAGGACCCAGAATTGAGTTCCCTTGTTGCTAAAAAGACTTTTCTTAATACGAGGTTGCCCATCTCGAATTCTCATTTCATGACCTTTTGACTGTAATACCTTGCATTACGTTGTTTATATACTGCATTCCTGATCTCAGCCTCATTACTTTTTTCCTTTATCAAGTCCAACTCTCCTCGTAACACTTGTTCGTTCCCTTTCTCACAATATGCCATCATCTAAGCAGAGGGGATCCCTATCTCAAGAGGGATGATAGCATTCACTCCAAAAGCTAAAGAAAATGGGGTTTCTCCGATGCTATTCATAGGTGTAGTACGGTAAGCCCACAACACATTGGGAAATTCCTCTGCCCATCCTCTTTTAAGAATATCAAGTTTAGCTTTCAGAGTATGCTTGATGATCTTATTAATTACTTCAACTTTACCATTAGCTTGATGATGATTTAGCGTAGAGCTGTGTTTCCGAATGCCGAACTCCTCACAAAAATTAGTGAAACGGTGGTTGTCAAATTGTTTCCCATTGTCAGTCACAATGGAGTGTGGTATTCCAAATCTGCATATGATGAATTTCCAAATGAAATCTGTAGTTCTTTGCTCGGTTATCTTAGCTAGGGGTTTGGCTTCCACCCTTTTCTTGAAATAGTCTACAGTCACAATTGCGAACTTCGTCCCCTCTTTTTCGATTGGCATAGGGCTAATCAAATCAACCCCCCATTTGGAAAAGGGCAAAGAGGCCATCACATAATTCAATTCGCTTGGGAGGGAGTTTTATGTTGGGGGCAAATCGCTGACATTTATCACATTTCGTAGCAAATTCTAACGCATTCTTCTTCATAGTAGGCCAAAAGTATCATTGTCGTATAATTTTATGGGCCAGAGACTGTCCACCAGCATGATTCCCACACATTCTTTCGTGAACCTCTTGTAGGGCATACAGTGCTTCTTCATCATTTAGGTATCTCTGCAAAGGTAAAGAGTTTCTTCCCTTATAAAGGACATCATCAATCAATGTGTACCTTGCTGACCTCATTCGAAGTTTTCTCGCTTCAACAGGATCTTTCGGACATATACCTATTTTCAGGAAAGACATGATTTCATCCATCCAGGTCAGTTTTAAGTCAGTTGTCATAGCAACAATTTCTAGTTCCTCAATGGCTGGATGATGGATCCTTGTCACTGGTATGCTGTCAAACTCTTCTATTCCTTCACTTGTCACCAATTGAGCCAGGGCATTGGCGTGACTATTTTGAGTCCGGGGAATCTATTCAATGGATATGGTTTCAAAAATTTTAGACTCTCGCTTAACAATTTTAGAATATTTACTCATCATTTCTTCTTTAGCTATGCTTCGTTGACCTGATTGACCACCAATTGGGAGTCACTATGGATTATCAGGTGAACAACCTTCATATTTTTCGCCATCCTTACTCCAACTATGAGTGCCTCATATTCAGCTTCGTCATTTAAGGCCTTGAAATTGAAGGACTGTGCTGCACAGAATAGTTGATTGTCGGGGCTAATCAAGACAATTCCATCTCCTGATCGTGTTTCGGTCAAGGAGCCATCTATAAAGGTCTCTAAGGCGGGTAATGAGGGAATTCTTCTATTAGAACCGAACTGAACTCACCTATGAAGTCGACGAGGGCTTAGCCTTTTAAAGAAGAACGATGTTTATATCTTATATCGAATTGGCAGAGTTCCACAACCCACTTCGCCATCCAACCTGAAGTGTCCGATTTTTGCAAAACTTATCTTAACGGATAGTTGGTAAAGATTTCAATCGGATGCTCCAAGAAGAAAGGACTCAGTTTTTCTTGTTGCTATCACCATAGTGTAAGCACGTTTTTCTAAGAGAGAATATTAGAGCTCGGCCTTATGCAAGGCCTTGCTAATGTAATAGACTGGATGTTGCACCCCATTTTCCTCCCTTACTAAGATAGTGTTGGCGGCATGATCAGTAATAACCAGATATAATATTAGGACTTTCCTAGCCTTTAGTTTGACAACACTAGAGGTTGTGCTAAGTGTAATTTCAGCTCATCAAAAGCGCGTTGACATTCTGGAGTACATTCAAATTTCTTTCCTCCTCTCAAGATATCAAAAAAAGGTTTACACTTGTCAGACAACCTTGATATGAAACGGCTAAGGGCGGCCACTTGCCCAGTTAAACTCTGTACCTCTTTGGGTTTTATTGGGGGATGCATTTAATGTTAGCTCGTATTTTTTCTAGATTTGCTTAAATTCCCATCTGGTTTACCAAATACCCTAGGAATTTTTCTGAGCTCACACCAAAGGTACATTTGTACGGATTCAGCTTCATTCCATATTTTCTTATGACTTTAAACATTTCAGTAAGGTACAGCTGATGATCATCTGCATCTATGATTTTCACTAGCATATCATCAACATATACTTCCATGGTTTTATCGATTTGCTCAGCAAACATGGCATTGACTAAACGTTGATAAGTGGATCCAGTATTTTTGAGACCAAAGGGCATCATCTTGTAACAATAGAGTCATCGATCAGTTATGAAGGCAATGTGTTCCTGATCGGGTTCGTACATGGGGATTTGATTATACCTCGAGTATGCATCCATAAAGCTAAGTAATTCGTGTCCAACCGTTGCATCCACCTTTTGATCTATTGGCAACGGGAAGCTGTCCTTTGGACATGCCTTGTCCAGATCGGTAAAATCAATGCACATCCTCCAATCGCCATTGCTTTTCTTTACCAAAACTGGATTGGAAATCTACGTTGGGTATTTTACTTCACGAATTAACCCATTATGGAGCAACTTTAGCACCTTTTTGTTTAAGGCCTCATACATTTCAGGATTTAAAGGTCTTCTCCGCTATTGTCGTGGTCTTATTATAGGATCAAGTCCTAACCTATGGCAAGTGATCTTTGGGTCAATCCCATTTCATATCTGAGTGATCCCACACAAAGATATCAAGGTTTTTTCGAAGGAATTTGATAATCTGATCTCTTACAACCGTGACCGATTTTGAGCTCCTTGGTGGGTCCCCTAATCCGACCTCTATTTTGTCCAACTCTTCTACGGGTTCTCCACCCTTCATCCGCGCACATGGGTCCAATGAACTGAGGTCGAATTCCACCAAGCATATCATATGGACTTCTAGATTGATCCTCACTTGGTACGCTTCGGTGATATGCTTATTTCCATTGACTTGCCCTACTCCATGTAGCGTGGAAAACTTAAGGGAGTAATGATGCATCGACATAATTTCTTTGAGGCCGAATAACAATGGCTGTCCCATGATGGCGTCATATGGAGAGTTCGAGTCCATTACTATAAATTATGCATTTAACCTAATTCGGCGTAGGGCTTCGCCGACCTCAACTGAGAGCCTGATATTTCCTTTGGCTTTAGTAAGGGCCCCATTGAGCTCTAGAATCATGTTGGGATATGGTTGCAAAAAGCTCAATGGAATGCCCATCCATTCCAGCGTGTAGACATAGAGCATGTTGAGGAAACTACCTTTGTCAACCAAGACCTTTGGTACAACAGTTCCTTCTATAGGTACTGCAATTGTCATGATACCAAAGTAAGGACACGGGTCCGTATCCTTTTCTTCAAATAGAAGTTGATCGTCGAAAACACTTCGGTGGTGTTTCTCTGAGATATCGATCTTAGTAAGATCAGCAACGACTGACCTTTTTAACATGTTCTCTTTGCTTGTTCATTTCCCTTTAACATTTAAACTCGAGGACTAGGTAAATCAACATTACAAGCCCTTGCTTTACCCTAGTTCCCGCGTACAATGCCAGATTTGCTTGGAGTAGGGAATTTCATGTAGTAATGGTAGATCAAGGTTGCAGCTTGTAGCTCATGTAACAAAGGCCTCCATAATATGCCATTATATTATGAAGGGAGATCTACAGCAATGAAATCTGCCAGGATCCGTCTTTAACAAGAGGGTTCGCCCAAATCCACACTTAAAACAATTTATCCCCATGCTTCAATAAGATCTCTAGAGAACCCCTATAACCTCTTGGAATACGGCTAGAGGTAGTGTTCTTGGATTCCCATTTTCTCCAGCGTTCGAGAATATATTATATTGACTGAACTTCCATTGTCAACTAATATCCGATGCACTCGTACCCCGTAACAGTCATGACGATGACTAATGCATCGCTTTGGTCCTATAGAACTCCATATGAATCTTTTTCAAAAAAATCCAAACCATTCCGTCTACGCAGCTGTACTGACCTCAAGTTCTAGTAGTATCACATTATAATTTTGCCAAATATGAGCGTCCTGGACCTTCTAGATCATTCGAGACATTGATTTCTACTTACTAGAGCTTCGATTTCAGCTCGGGCGAGTGTATCCTAAGCTCGCTGGTTCGTCTGAGCTCGCTAGTTTGTTCCGGATGCGTTTAGCTGTCGATTATCTATTTGACTTGCTTCTCTGGGTTTGGCTAGGATGACAAAAAAGCTCGGTGGCTCGGCTTGAAAAAATCTTGAGCTAGGCCCGGCTCGGGCTCGATTAGACCGAGCCTCAATTTTTGGCCGGCCGGCTCAGCTCGTTGCAAACCTAGGTTTGGCCACGAATTCTTGTAAGTGACCTCGTCGAATCAAAGATTCCACTTCCTCTTTCAGGTTTCTACAATTGTCAGTGTATGTCATCTAGGCCTGTGATATCGACAATACCTTTCTGGAGTTTTCCTTGGGTGTTCCTTCTTCTGAGGTTGAGGTCTACGAATTGCCTCTTTTTTCTCCGCTTGTAAGAAAACTTCTTCCAGCGTGGCATTCAGGGGGTGATATTCATGGAATCTTTTCGAGTATGTTTGGAATGCCCTTGGTCCCTTTTGTTTTTCTTCTATCGCGGCCAAAATCTTTGTCCACTTGTTTGCCTTTTATCTGTTGTAAAGTTGGATGGTTTGAATTTGGCTTGAGCTTTTCTTGATCCGACGTGGCTTCCTCAGTACTAATATATTTTTCAGCTTGGTTCGGAAACCTATGGTATGTCCGAGGTCCATCACTGTGTATGGACCACCAGAACTTCTTTTTAGGCCTTAATCCAGAGAGGACTGCCATAAGTGCAGCGTCGTCAGAATCTTCTAAACCTCTATGGATTACTTATTGAATCTACTAAGATAACTTTTTAGTGATTCAGTTTTCTCTTATTTAATGCTCACAACCGCTCTTTAGGTATAGTTCTCACTTTAGAGCCCATGAATTGACCAAGAAACTCTGTAGTAAGGTCATTCCAGCTTTTTATGGATCTTTGGTGGAACCTCATGAACCATCTTTGGGTCTTGTCTCCCAAGGTATGCGGGAACGCGCGACACATTATGGCATCTCATGCTCCCTGAAGCTTCATCTAGGAAGTGTAATTATCCAAGTGGCTAAGAGGGTCTCCTTCCCCTTCATATCCAGTTAGCTGTGGCATTTTTAACTTTTCAGGTAGAGGTTCAGCAAGGATGTCCTCAATGAAAGTAGAATGATATTTTATGAGGTATTCCTCTGTATTCCCTTTGTTTTTAGCATCCAGGTCGGCAATACGTTTCTTTAAGGCACTCATTTCAGGTTCTAGTTGTTCTACTGTGCGCCTAGCATAGGATTTTTCATGTCTGCTTGCAGGTGTCAGGGAATGTTGAGAGCCCAATTTATCGAAAATACTGTTAGTTCTCTTTACAGTCTCTGGTCTAGTGGTTATGGGAGAACTTCTGATTTTTTAATCTGGCTTTTGGAAGATTCTGCTCCTGAAAAATGGAGGGTCCTTCTAGTTGGAAGTCATCTAACTTTCTCCCTTTGCGGGGATTCGACCTCAGTACCTTGTAGCGGGGCGGGAGCTTGATTCTGCTCCAGCCTATTGGTAACATTCGCTAATTTCTCAATGGCTTCTTTCATTGAGATCATCTGAGGATCAATAGTGTCTGTTTGGCTTCGTCTCGCCTTGTACTTCGTGGATGGTTGGTATGTTCAGGATGAATATGGGATTGATTCCCAGATGCTGCTAATTCATCCATAATGATATTTCCTTCGTGAATTTCATGGAGAAAGGGTTATTTTTCAAGTCGGAGGCCCTCCTTCTAGCGCCAACTATTGACATTGAAATTTGTGTGGACAAATAGTCAAGCCAACTTAATGAAAAGCAAAGTTTTCTTGGTAATGAAGGATTACAATATTTCTCTTTACCAAAATATTTATGGTTTTCTCCTTCTTATAGGAGAAATTTGAAATATGCTTAAGTAGTATAAAGAAAGTTGTAATGTGAATCCACCATCTTTTCTTTTGGCTACTATTTTCTATTTATAGCAGAAAATATGTACACTCTGCCTTCTACGTCTTGTCAGCTGTAATTTCGAGCTGAAGAAGTACATTTGTTAGTCTGATCAGATTGACTGCCAAGCTTGGATTGTCAAATCATTATTGGTTAATCCTACAGGTGGTCCCTAGTAATTAATTAATTACTTAGGGAAGAGAGCTTAGTCATTTTATTGGTGGATTATGTGGCGCTAACTTCAGAACTTTACATGTGCATTTAGCTTATTAGATATCTACATATTTCGTGAGTGATCTTCAATTATTATGTTTCCTTTAATCTCGATAAACTATACAAACTTCTCGTGCAAGCAAAACAATAGCCGATCTGACCTTAATAACTAACCTCGGACGTTAACAACCGAACTGACCTCACATTAGGACCCACTCATCTTCTATAATAATCCGAACTTAATCGACCTCGAAGGTCGTACACCAATAGACTATTTTAGAGAAAATAAAATTGTACGGTAGGAGTACAGGAAAAAAGAAAAAAAATAAAAAAAAATAAAGATTGGTTATTGAACTTTACCTAAGGTTTCTAGGGGTCACTGTACTATAAATGTTTTTCTGTTAGCCACTGAACTTTACAAAAGTTCCCCATTAGTCATTGATTGATGGATGAGACTACATTTTGTAAAGTTTAGTGACTAACGAAAAAACTTTTAAAATTCTCAATGATGGATGAAATTATATTGGTGAAATTCAGTAACTAATGGGAAGATTTTTAAATTTCAATGACCTTTTGAAAACTTTACATAAAGATGAATGACCAATCAGGTAATTAACTTAGGCATATTAGAAGGTTATACCTTCTAATCCCCACCCCACACCACATATACAAATAGATACATGCATATATAATGAGATCCTGAATTCATGCGGGAATTATAAGTACATAAATGAACTTGTGATAAATGCAAGAGTTACATTTACTCGTTGTTCTAAGATGACATCAATAATGATCTACGATAGCCATAAGGTGAGGACTACTTGATAGGTCCTCTACGTAGAACACCTCATATGAGGTCGTCTACGACTAGTGGTGCTCTACGTTTATAAAGGTCGTCTACCGCTATAGATTGCTCGACACTCAGGAGATAAGCTAGAGACTGGGTGGCCACCTTTGTACCTCGATCTATAAAGACTATTGATGAGCTTTCCAGTAGTTTTGTGGCATACTTCATGAGTAGCGAAAGGAAGCGGAAGACAACCATTGGATTGATGAAAGTTGTGCAATAGAAAGATGAATCTTTGAAGGAGAACTTGGCTAGGTTTAGCTGAACGATACTTGGTATAAAGGACCTTCAAATGTCTGTAGTGGTAAAAATGTTAATAAATGGGATGCGGAACCGTACCTTTAAGATGCCACAGAATCGATGCATGACCCGCTGAAAAGGAATGATAAGTACGTGGAGGCAAAGAAAGTAGAAAAGGTTACGAAAAATCTTAGAGAAGGATTGGAGGCCAAAAGTCACAAGCGAAAGTCATGTGATGAGTGAAAACTCACTAATAAAGGCAAGTCAAGAANTGAAAAGGAATGATAAGTACGTTGACGCAAAGAAAGTAGAAAAGGTTACGAAATATCTTAGAGAGGGATTGGAGGCCAAAAGTCACAAGCGAAAGTCATGTGATGAGCGAAAACTCACTGATAAAGGCAAGTCAAGAAATGAGCGAATGAGCAAGGGATACGTTCTGGATCAGTCCATCAGACAGAGAAGAGATGAGGTCAATGCCTTTATCCATTTAAATACTCTACGGGCAAATATATTGATGGAAATTCGGGATATAAAAGAGCTCGACAGGGATAAGAGCCAAGTATTGCTATTTCCATAAGGATCGTGGGCATGATACAGAAGAGTGTATGCATTTGAATGAGGAGATCTAAAGTCTCTTGAAGCGCGATTCCTGACTAAGTATGTGAAAAATAATCGAGGCAATCAAAAGGTTGATGACCTTCCATCTCCCAAGGCCTATGTAATAAATGTGATTATTGGAGGGATCGCAGCAAGGGGTGTTCACAAAAATAAGTTCACTTTGTAAATCACCGCAAGTGCACGGTTCGTTAACAAATAATAAAGTGAAAATTGTAAAATTTCGAGTATCGTCCCACAATGATTGAT
>CAIGRO010196572.1:0-10747 GCA_903798355.1 Fraxinus baroniana
CTTTCCTAGGGTACCAAAATTCGATAGTTTGGGAGGTCGATTATTTTTGGGTTTTTGGTGCATTTTTGGGCAATTCTAGAGAAAAATGAGAGCATTTGGTTTGATTTTGACATGAAAGACTTGGGTAAGTTTCATTTCATGTGAAGATTCCATAGGGGAGAAATGGGCATGTATATGGCACAAGGTTAGTAACTAAATTTTTTGAGTATTAATGATTAAGGAAAACATTAATTACGTTGTTTCAGAACCCGTGGAAAAGGCCATCACATAAGTAAATAAAATGATCGTTCTATTGATGAAATTGGCTGCTATTACATTCTAGCCAATGGTGGCTGCCGTCATGAAATTAAAGGAGCAAAAATGGGAGATGAGATCGTCCTACAAGAAAGTTAGGATATTAATGTCTTAATTACAGCTTGCCCCAAAGAGAGCGCATCTGTTCTCTAAGCTTCTCTCATTCATCGCGCTGTTCAGAGGAAGCAGTGGATAGCTAGGTCATAAGTTCGTCATCGACTTCCAGTTTCGAGTAACTCTCAAACAACTATTTGCCTTGCCCGACTTCTTAGGAAATAGTACGCTTCTTGGTGGCTAACCTAGCTTTACAGTAGTCCATGCTTGCTTGAAGTTCCTTCATCTCTGTGGCCAGGCTCATCATAAAAGAATGTTCAACCATAACTTCAGAAGAGATTTCATTTAGATTGCTCTTGGTCTTCTCAATCTCTTGAAGCAAAGACTCATTTTCATTCACAGTGTGAAGATACTGAATCTTCTTGGTTTTTAACTCTACATTTTTTGGCTAGCAAAAAACTTATCTCCGAGTGGATAATCTTCAATGTCAGCTTAAAATCGGATGAAATTTTAAGCGATGGAAGCTCAAGTACTTGACCCATTTTTGCGCTTAAAAGATCAAACTTATCTCTTTGGCTAGAAGCACTGACCTTGGTGATATTCATATCCATAAAGGAAACATATTCAAGCACTGATTGATTGAGAATGTTCATATTTCCCTTTGAGAATGCAGCAGATGAAGCAGAAGGATGATTGGCTGAAGAGGGACGAGAGGCAACGCTTGTTTTTACTTGTTCCCAAGAAGTAAACAATCTTGGTCTTCTCAATCTCTTAAAGCAAAGACTCATTTTCATTCACAGTGTGAAGATACTGAATCTTCTTGGAACTCTACATTTTTTGGCTAGCAAAAAACTTATCTCCGAGTGGATAATCTTCAATGTCAGCTTAAAATCGGATGAAATTTTAAGCGACGGAAGCTCAAGTACTTGACCCATTTTTGCGCTTAAAAGATCAAACTTATCTCTTTGGCTAGAACCACTGGCCTTGGTGATATTCATATCCATAAAGGAAACATATTCAAGCACTAATTGATTGAGAATGTTCATATTTCCCTTTGAGAATGCAACAGATGAAGCAGAAGGACGATTGGCTGAAGAGGGACCAGAGGTAACGCTTGTCTTTACTTGTTCCCAAGAAGTAAACAAGTCCTGAATGGAGCGTAAAATGGCATCAGCGTCCTGTAAAGAGAAATGAAGGAATTTAGCATTTTCATTACAGTGAACAGAGTGAAGATGAAACATAAAATAAAGGCTACCTCATCAGTAGCTTTGGAAAATACGGGCACATCACTGGTCGATCCGACCACTTGTGGGGACTTCCATTTATCTGAACGAGCAGGCTATTCTACAATGGGCAGACCTATGGGTATCTCTGCAAGGATCAACTAATAATGAGTGTAAAGTCAATAACACAAACAAGGAAAAAGACCATAAAATATGTATTACCTGTCGGTTCAATACATAAGGGGTCCGACCACTTGTGGGGACTTCCATTTATCTGAACGAGCAGGCTCTTCCACAATGGGTAGACCTATGGGTATCTTTGCAAGGATCAACTAATAATGAGTGTAAAGTCAATAACACAAACAAGGAAAAAAGACCATAAAATATGTATTACCTAACGGTTCAATACATAGCAGGTCAGCACCCTGGAAAAGCGGAAGTTCTCCAATTAGCTGTATGGTCGAAGACTCTTGGCCTGTGGGTTTCTCCTTAGGTAAAGTCCCTTTACCAGATGACTTAGACGGAGAAGCTTTAGTGGAAGGCAATGGAACATGAGCCGGTAAAGGCGGGGTCTTCAAAGGAGAAGTTGAGGTTTTCTGAAAATCCAAGTAAGACATTAACATAAAGGATTTTTATGAATAAACAAGCTCTTCATGAATAAACAAACTTAAATACCTTCCTCTTGATAATGAGATCATCATCTCATCATCATCATCATCATCGTTTACGGCTAGGAACACCTTTAGCTGTTCCATCTTGAGCAGATGGGGATTTCGAATGAGAAGTAGGATTCCTGATAGATATAGGAGTGGTAGGAATAGGAGAAACGAATAAGGTCCCTGGCCTTTCCAGCAAGTGGAAAGCGCGGCTAGTATCAGTTGCAAACAACATACACTTCACAGACGGCTAGAGTTGTTCAAAGAGAGGATGAACAACAAGAGTAAGATTAAAAGGGGCTAAGGAGAAACCATTTGTCAAAAGGGCATTGCGAGTATCAATGGCTTGTGCCTATGTTTTATTAATGCTGTGAAAATGTTCTGTTAGACTCTTGGAAAAACAAGGAGGAATAGGCCACGTTTGGCCAAAACTAAGTTGACGGGCAACAAATTGGGGAGCATATACCTCAACCCCTGCCTTAGCATTTGATCCGGTCAAGATGTCATGGAACAATTCTTTCCCAATCAAATATTGAGCCCAAACGGGGTGCTCACATCATTTATAGTAGAAGGATGTTGTATGTAAATCGAAACTTGATGAATAGAGAAAGGGAAAAAGGAAGGGGTTGAATTTAAGTTATAAAAGAATGTGAAAACCTCCCTATTAGACATATTAACAAGACTCAATTGATTGATGAATAGCCCGTAACAATTGATCGACCTAGGTGGAGCTGATGGAGTACCAAGTTGTGGAAAATATACTCTCAACCACAATTGAGCAAGCTAAAGAGGCCTACTGCCAAGAGGAGATGCACCATTCCTCAACTAGAATTGAAGGGAAGCCATACCTCTATAGAAGGCAGCTAAGAATANAATTGATTGATGAATAGCCCGTAACAATTGACCGACCTAGGTGGAGCTGATGGAGTACCAAGTTGTGGAAAATATACTCTCAACCACAATTGAGCAAGCTAAAGAGGCCTACTGCCAAGAGGAGATGCACCATTCCTCAACTAGAATTGAAGGGAAGCCATACCTCTATAGAAGGCAGCTAAGAATAACGAACAAAGGTTTAGAGACCTATCATGCCCCAATTCATGCGTTATGGGTAAATAACTCATAGAAGGCTTCATGCTCGGTATACAAAAAACATATTTACAAAGCCAAACCTGAAGAAAGGCAACACGCTCAGCATGGGTAGGTTCAGCACTAGAATTGTTATACAAAGTTCTTGCATACCCGAATAAGAATCAGTGTATCTCCTATTAAATTTTGGGGTAGCATCATTAATAAATATGGCAGGGAAAATGGTTTCGCCCAAAGGCGGAAGATTAACTAAGGCTCCAACATCTCTCAGAGTAATGGACATTGGGCCAAGAAGGAAGATAAAAGTATTGTATTCAGAATATTCAGAAGACCAAAAGCTCAAAGTAATAGGACAAAGTACGTGATCATAGATTGGGGGACGAAGAACGATTTCTAATAAATCAGAAATCCTAGCACGATCAAAAATTGCCTTGGTAGGGCCATGATTTGTCATACGTGCATGCCAAAGGTGAAAAGTAGTATCAGTTTTGGGCCAAATGCGAATACCTTTTTCACGGATTGGCTTTAGTGGAAAAGGGTTTAGAAAAAGAGGATCTTGAGTGCAAGGAAACAATTGGCCCATCGCTTCTTGCTCGACCGAATCAACGTCATTAAATGACGGGCCCAGGTAGAACTCATAGAGATCAGGATTGGTTGGTGAAAGAGAGGTTGGATTTATACACGATTTCGTGAGAAGTTCTTGGAAGTCTTCAAAACTAAGAAAGTTGTCTGAAGAGCTCTTTGAAGTCGCCATTTACTACAAATTATATTCTTCTCAAAGGTTTTGGGAGTGTAAGTATTTAAGTAGAGAAGCAAGAAGATGAACAGCGATCTTTATAGGTAAAAAGAGATGTGACGACGCGGGACATGGGTATGATGGCGCGATGAAGTGGTGTGTTCTTTGGTTTATAGGAGTACCGTGATATTACACTTTTTGGGATGTAGACGGTCACCGCCAAATGAAATAATAATTGAGATTCTCCGTTCTTTTCAAATTTCAAGCATCGCAGGAAAATATAAAGAATGAATATGGCATAAGATTAATAATTGATATTAATTTTACCATATTCGGGGATAATTGTTGACATAAAAAAATGAGGCCCAATTAAATGGTCCAAAGAATGAAGCCCAATTAGGAAATTCGAAGGATGGGCCCAAATGAGACCATGTAAAAACCCAAGACGGAGGCCCATCATCGCTTAAGCTTGAGAGACACCCAAGATCTGGGCGAGCTTAGTATCTTGTTGTAATTTGGAGCAATGGTTATTGAAGTAGTTGATGGGCAATCTTATCATATTACACGATCTAAGAATCTCAGTTACAAGCAGTTAAATGGTGGGAGTAATGGCAGCAGTTAAAAATGGTAGTTTCTTGACAAGTCATCCATTATGGAAGTTATAGGACGATGAGAAGTTTTCAAACGGTTCTACAAGGACAACTGTCAAAAGAGTATAAAAGAGAAAAGATAACATAGAGAAAAAGATCTGAATCAAATCACTCTCAAGCAGAAAAGTGTAATTTCATTTCTTTTCGTTCTTCTTTTAAACTTTCATTTATTTTGCAAATTCAGTGTACTTGTACCCCTTGGAGGCATTTCGCTTCTTGGAAATTGTAATCTTTATAAATAAAGCACCCCCTCATTGGGACTTTGTCTCGAGAGGTTGTTGTTTCTTACACAATCTCTGAACCTCCTTTTAATAGTTAGGGGACTCGATTTCCATACGAAACAATTTTTTCAAAAGAAAAAGAGAACCGCCATCCCATGCTTGGCCAGTGAAATAGTTACCTAAGCATGTTCAAAAACAAGAGGAAAGGGAATCACTTCCTAGAGGTTTACATGAGTTGAACTTTGAACTAGCCAATTCTAGATTAGACAGGTTGAATGGACTAAGATTGATCTCATATCATCCACGCTTGGCCAGTGAAGTTGTGGGTTAAATTCATTCTTTTTTTGAGTATTATATTATTAACTATGAAATTTTTAAATGCAGATAACTCGAAATGCCAAATATTAATGTAATCAATATATCAAACATTGTGGAATTTATAATAATTTATAAGAGTAGAACAAAGTATTTTATTTTATTTTTTTTACTTCAAATTTTTATTTAATGGTCAAAATTTGCTTCTTTATTCAGAGCTCTTAACTTTTCCATTATCTTCATAACTCAAAAGCATGATCTTTGAATAATCGTTTTTGGATAGGTTGTTAATGACAACTCGGCGTAGGAACAGGGACTGCTGGAGCTCTCGAAGCTCAAGTTTGCAATTTGGAGTAAAAAAAAAAGCTTGCATTTTGCTGCAATTTCTAAAATGCAAAACATCAAGTAAAAATTATGTGTGTCAAATGAGCAGGATTGTCAACGATCTGGATTCGATCCATTTTTCGATCGCGACGGCTTCACTAACGGTCAAGGAAATTGGTAGGCAGGTCTATCTTCGAAATAATTTCATTCCTCTCTTGCTATGTGCCATCTTATTGTTATTCAGGATTACTTAATTTGATTTGTCAATCAGGTTGCAACTGATCAGTGCATTATGTCCCTCCTTCTCCTTATTGTACTTGGTGTTATAGCTACCATTAGAGTAAAGGTTTGATCTCTGTTTACTTCTCATTTGTAATTTCTATACATAAATCCTATGTTTAATGATAAGATTGGGAGCTGACAAGTACGATATTAGAGCAGAGGTTTTAAACTTGATCTTGTAACGGGACATGCATGCAATTTCATTCTTCTGGCATCCATTTACAAGGTAAGTCTTATATTTTATATGAAACTTTTTCTTGTTGTTCTAGAAGTCGGTAATACAAAGTAAGTCTTTTACTAAAGAGAAGATATAAACATAAGTACAATGCTTCATAAGGACACCAAATTGAAAAAATAAAATATGTGGGTTGGTCTTGAGCTAAGGCATGTTTGGCATGAATTAAGGCTTGGAAATTTGCCGAGTTTCAATTTGAAACCTTTGAAACTTGGCCATAAAAGCCTCAAAACCTGATTGGAGAATGTGTTCAGAAGCTACAGATGCCTCGCCTTGCAATAAACCCTTCGTGGGCGACGGTGGAACACTACTACTTCATTCACCCCATGCCGCCTGAGGCACCCATTCATCCTCCCTTCCACATATTTCATTAATTTCATTGATTGCACACCAAGAATAGTACTATGGTAAGGGCATACCAAAATATCTCTCTCAAAATCAAATTTCCTTATGAGCCATACACATCATAGCCTTTCAACCAAATAAAGGTTTTCTAGACAAACAGAAGTGCCAGTTGTAGGCACTGCAGGTTGAAGGAAGGTCTACCCTTAGATAAGGTCAACCCCAAATGAAACTTTTCGATAGTTGAATTTTCAATCCTCGAGGAAATTTTATAGATCATTAATGGACATTGTTGTTTTACAATATGCCAGGAAATGTCTAAAAATAGTGAAAAGGATAGTAAGGCTGCATCAATTGAACGTTTCCTAAATTGGTCCGACGTTAAGCCCGACAGATAAATCAACTAATCAACAATTACACTTCCAATGGAGAATCTTTCATTACCAAGGAAGAAAATAATACTAGTAATCATTTTCAACAATTCAAACCCTCGGTGTTTCAGGACGCAAAGGAACTAGTTGAAGCGGAAAATTGGATTCGTACCATGGAACGTATGTTTACATATGCACTATTCTGGAGTTCAAAAAAGTTATATGTGCATCATTATGTTAAGGGAAAACGCTGGACATTGGTGGGATACCTTAACCAGCATTAGAGAAGCTCAAGACATGACTTGGAAAACCTTTTGCGTAAAGTTTCGAGCAAAATATTTCTCTTCTGCAACTAGACAACAAAAGGTAAATGAATTTCTATTTTTAAAACAAGAATCAATTAATGTATCTGATTAAAAAGTTTGAAGAATTATCATGTTTTGTAACTCACGTCTATTAGCGAAGCAAAAATTGATCATTTCATCGGAGGGCTAAAACCTGAATTGGCACGAGATGTATAGATGTTAGGAATTCAAGGCTTGGGTTTTTATGTGGTAATAGATAAAGTACTAGTGGCAGAACAAGCAGAGGCCAAAATAACTCAAGCCCGAGAAATAAAAACCTCGAGTAATAAGCACTGGAATAGTACCACTAAAAGTATCAAGATTGGCAAAAATATCCCTTGGTTTCCAAACAAAAAGTTTCGAATGGAATACAAATCCAAGGAAATAACGCCTTCTTCATGTCCTCATTATGGAAAATTCCATAGTGGGCCTTGTCAACTCAAACTTGGATTGTGCTTTGGTTGCGGAAAAGAGGGCCATTTGTTAAGAGATTGTCCAAACAATAAAAGGAAAAATCAATAGGAGCACAATTCTTCAGCAGGTAAAGTATTTGCAATGGTACAACCTGAAGTTGCTGAAGATACGAAAGTTGTTACAGGTATGACCGCGTGTTTATGCTATACCTGCTTTAACCTGATTTGATTCACGTGCCACTCATTCCTTTGTATCCACAAAAATTTTGCATAATCTGAATATGGAGCCAACTTTAGTACCCCCATAATATGGACATCATTACTCCTTGTAGACTAAATCTCCATGCAAAATTTATTTTGCCTAAAACCAGGGTATATATTGAACATATTGACCTTCCAGCAAATCTTATCCTACTTGACTTCCTTGATTTTGATATTATATTAGGCATGGATTGGTTAACCACCTATGAGGCTTTAATTGATTTTAAGTCTAAAACATTGAAACTTATAGGTAAAAACACCATATCCTTTCTAGTACCTAAGAAAACATCTAGAATTATTTCGGTAACTAAGGCTTCCAAGTTTTTAACTCAAGGACATTTAGGGTATTGGGTAAGTCTATACCAACTTAGTTCAGATAAATCTATTACCACATCATCATTATCCATTGTCCAAGAATCTCGGGATGTATTTCCTGAGGATTTACTTGGGCTAGCTGGGTATTATCGATGGTTTGTACATGACTTCTCGAAGATTGCTTCTCCTTTGACTCGGCTCACATGGAAAAATATTTTGTTCAAATGGAGGGACGAGTGCGAGAAGAGTTTTCAAGAACTTAAATCACGACTTACTACTGCACCCATTTTTACTATTCCTGATGGAGCAGAATGATTAACGATTTATAGTGATGCCTCAAGAAATGGGTTAGGTTGTGTGTGATGCTACATGGTAAGGTAATTGCATATGTCTCCCGATAACTAAAATTTTATGAACTAAACTACCCTATACATGATTTGGAATTGGCAGCCATTGTCTTTGCACTTAAAATATAGCGCCACTATCTTTATGGAGAAAAATGTGAGATCTTCACAGACTGTAAGAGCATAAAGTACTTCTTTACCCAAAAAAGAGTTGAATATGAGTTAAAGAAGATGGTTGGAATTAATCAAAGATTATGATTGTACCATTAGTTACCATCCAAGAAAGGCAAATGTAGTCGCCAACGCGCTAAGATGAAAACCTTCCCATCAAGAGACTTTTGACCAATCAAAAGAAGATCAGAAAGCTCTTGATTGAAAGAAAAGGACCACAATTAAATGCTCTTACTGCACAATCAACCCTCATGGAGAGAAAATCAAAGAAGGTCAAATGAGTGATTCTTTTACTACTAAGATTCGACAAAACTTAGCAAGTGAAAAACCCACAGATTATCGTATCTCAGCTCAGGGAATTCTTCTATATAGACACCGAATGTATGTAGCAGATATAAACGGATCATGGGACGATATTATATACGAAGTACATACAACTCCTTATACTCCTCACCCTGGAACCACCAAATTATACCACGATGTTAAAGTATTGTATTGGTGGCCGGGTATAAAATGTCAAATTGTCGAATTCATCGCCATAACCTATCAACAAGTAAAAGTAGAACATTAAAGACCAGCAGGGTTACTACAACATTTACAAATTTCAGAATGGAAATGGAAACATATTATAATGGATTTTGTGTGTGGTTTGCCCAAGGTTACGAAGGGTTTTGATGTTGTATGGGTAATAATAGATCGACTAAGTCTGCACACTTTTTAACGACCTTCAAAATAGAACAATTTGTTGCCTTGTATATATAAGAAATAGTATGAATCCATGGGGTACCCGTTACGATTACATCGGATCGTGACCCACGGTTTTTGTCACGATTATGGAAGAAGATCCAAAGCTGTTAAGGTACAAAACTTCAATTCAGTACAACATGTCGTCCACAAACTAATGGGCTAACTAAACGAACCATCCAAACTTTGGAAGATATGCTTTGCGCTTGTGTTTCGGATTGTACGCACGGTTGGGATTATTATCTACCTTTAATTGAATTCTCTTATAATAATGGTTATCACATATCAATCCAAATGCCTTCTTTTGAAGTGCTACATAGTCGAAAATGTCGATCCCATTTATATTGGAATGAAATAGGTAAAAATACGATTAAGAGATGATTAAAGACAACTCAGGATCGGCAATGTATCTATGTAGATAAAAGACGACGACCACTAGAGTTTGAAATATGAGATAATGTTTTTATTAAAATATATCCTATCAAAGGTTTACTAAGATTTAGGAAAAGGGGGAAATTGACACCAAGATACATTGGACCCTTCCAAATCTTTGAACAGATTGGTAAATTCACCTACTGATTGAAGCTACCTGAACACATGAGAAAAATACATGATGTATTTCATGTGTCAAATCTTCGAAAATATATTCCAGATCCCTCTTATACGCTAACGAAGGCACCAACTTATATTCATCCTGATTTGACCTGGGGAAGAAAACCAGTCAAAATATTAATGAAGGATACTAAGAAGCTTCACAAGAAAGAAATACCCATAGTTCTTGTTTTGTGGCGAAGTAATGTCATTGAAGAAGAAATTTGGGAAAGAGAGGATGAATTGAAAGCTAAATACCCCGAACTCTTTGACTAATGTCAATTCGAGGACGAAATTCTTTCAAGGGGGGAAATTGTGATATCCCAAAATTTTAGCATATTTACCACGCATATTCATACTTGTTACTGTGATGTACATTTCATGTAACCTAGTAAAAACTTTTGTTAATAAGATAACCTTACGAAAATAATTTAATTAGGATTTTGATTAAATATCATGTGGAAAAATTATGGGAATGAGGTGGCTACCCTACACATAATACTAAAATGACAAATAGTATAATAGGGTAAAATGTGGCAAAATAATAGTTATTTGCATATTCATGTAATTATTGGATTATGATCTTGGTTATATACCATGTGGGAAAAAAAGAGGGAATGAGGTGGCTACCCTATACATACTACCTTTCCACTCTAATTACTAAAATGACAAATGGCATAGTAGGTTTAGAGGTGGCAAAATAATGATTAAGGAAAAACTAAATTCAATTGTCAATTACTACTATAAATAGGGGAGAAGGAGAGAAAAAGAAACA